>CAUYQV010016552.1:0-47721 GCA_963574575.1 Galagoides demidoff | reverse complement strand
TTTGGAGGAAAATCTGTTTACTCAGGCCTAGAAAATGGGAGACTCCATCCAGTCCTGAGTGGGGGAACCCTGTATCAGCAGTTTAATGGCTAAAACCTTCAAAGTACGGCTCGGCGCCTGTGCTAAGGTGCCAGCCACATATACCTAAGGTGGCGGGTTCAAATCCAGCCTGGGCCTGCCAAACAACAATGATGGCTGCAACCAAAAAAAATAGCCAGGCATTGTGGCAGGCACCTGTGGTCCCAGCTACTTGGGAGGTGGAAGCAGGAAACTCGCTTGAGCCCAGGAGTTGGAGGTTGCTGTGAGCTGTGAAGGCACGGGCACTCTACCCAGGGGGACAGCTTGAGGCTCTGTCTCCAAAAAAAAACCTTCAAAGTAATGATACTGCCAGTTAAATATGATAATGTAGGCTGGGAAAGCATAGTAATGTTGGCATGTTCTATACATTGTCAATTGTTTAAAAATTATCTAGCATAATACAGTTACATAGTTTTTATGAATAATATGACACTGAACTGTTTTAAAAATTCTGACATGCTGCTCTGACTTCCTTGGAGGAGCTGTAAGCATTCCTTTTTAACTACCTGTTTTTTAAATTGAAGGTTAAAATTAAAGGTTTACCATTTTGTTTTTCTTTTATCAGGAAATAAAAGCCATTCATTCTGGAATACTACTGGCTGAAAAATATATTTCCTGCCCTATTTTTTAAAAAGGTGATACTTGCACCAGTAATGAGCTGTTAACTGCATCTTACAGTAGTAGTCATATGTCTCTGAGGGGTTGATTCCAGGACCTTCACTAATACCAAAATCTGTGGATGTTCAAGTCCCTTATATAAAATGATATGGTATAGAATTTTCATATAACTTAGGCATATCCTCCTTATACTTTAAATTATCTCTATATTATTTATAATACCTAATAAAATGTAAATGCTGTGTAAATGGTTGTTATACTACATACTGTATTGTTTAGGGAATAATAACAAGGAAAAGTCTGTACATGTCTAGTACAGATGAAGGGTTGCTTTTTTTTTTTTAATTCAAAGTTGGTTGAATCCACAAATGAGGACCTTAAAGATACAAAGAGCTAACTATAAGAGCTTTGCAACATTTTAATGCTCTAAGTAAATGATTCTGTTACTGAGACTCCCTCCAAAAAAAAAAAAAAAAATGTGAAATGGCTACTTTAAATGTGAGAAAGGCAGTGTAATTAAGAAAAATTCAAAGACTATTTCTGTGGCCAGAATTTATTGGATGTGAGCCTTAATCACCAATAAACAACTATGTAACCTCATCTTGAAAATTGAGAATCACAATAAGAGATCTTAAAATCATTAAATCAGATTCCTGGACCAACCTGAATAGCATAAAAGTAAATAAATTATTATGTCAAAGTGACAAGGAAAAACAGAGTAAAGAAAGGAATTTGGAGAGGTCCAGGTAAAGGATAGTGGTTGCAATTTGAAGTATGCGGGCCTCATTAAGAAAGTAACATGTGAACAAAGACTTCAAGGAGGTGAGTCCCTTAGCCATGAAGGTGTGGGAGAGAGTATTCCAGATAGAGAGAATAGCTGGTGCAACGTTGTCCTGGGGTGGAGAATCCTACAGCTCTCAGGGTGCTTCATGGAGCCACTGTGGCTACAAAGGCATGAGCAGAAAGCGTGAAGGACAGATGAATCATTGAAGGCTAAAGGTAGATAAATGATGAATGGATGGATAGATAGATAGATGCAATAAGATTTCCCATTGAGTTGTGAGAGAAAGAGTGGAGTTCCCTCACATACCCCCGAAACAAAGCTTAAGCAAATGAAAGAATGAAATTGCCATCAGGTAAGCAACAGGTGATGCAGATTTAATACAAGATCAAAATTTCACTTTTTAATTTATCTCAAAATGAATTTGAGATTTGATGACTTTTCATTAACCTCAGAAGGAATCCGAGATGTCTGTAGGGCATCCAAATAGAAAGATCAATTAGGCATCTTGATATGTGAGTCTAGAGTTAAGAAGTGATCTGCTCTGGAGACACACATTTCATAATTTTCACATACATGTGGAAAAGAAGAGAGCATTTAAACCAGGTACTAAGCTTTTGGAACTTTGAGCACTAAAGAAGAATGGGAGATTAAAAGCCACTCAACCAGAAAGGTTGAAAAAGGGGAGGAGGGGAGGAAAATAGAAGTAACCACAAAGGGGGAAAGAGGAAATGATCAGTAAAGGAGAAAAACTAAGAGAATGTGGCCTCGCTCAGAAGCCAAAAACTTACACAGGAGGAAGGAGGGAGCAATTATAGCCAACATCACTCATAAGTAAAAAGTAAGGAACAAAAAAGAAGACTGATAGTTGACCACTGAACTTAACAAATGAAAGAAAAGTTTTTTGAAATAGCAAGGGAAAAATGACTGATTGGTATGTTCTTAACAGGAATGGATGCAGAAAAGTGAGTAGAGTGAACATATAAGACCACTAGTTCAGCGAGTTTTGCTACAAGGTGAAATACAGAAGTGGATCAGTAGCTGGCTAGGAAGTGGAGTCAAGAGAAAATTTCTTGATTACTTATTTTAAGATGGGAAGTTTCTTGGTATTGTGATGAGAATAATCTTATATAGAAAGTTAACAAAAAAAAAAAAATAGAAGTGGCTTAGGGCTGGGCACAGGAGTTTATAATCCCAGCACTCTGGGAGGCTGTGGCAGGCAGATTGCCTGAGCGCTTGAGTTCGAGACCAGCTTAAGCTAGAGCAAGACCTCATCTCTAAAAAATAGCCGGGGGTTGTGGTGGGCACCTGTAGTCCTAGCCATTTGGGAGACTGAGGCAAGAGAAGCACTTGAGCCCAAGAGTTTGAGATTGCTTTGGGCTATGACACCACAGCACTCTACCAGAGATGAGCTAAAGGTATTTACCATATGAATCTAAGAACTGACACTCATGGGGAAAATGCTTATCTATGGCAACAGGAGGAAGGCAGGGTATACTGGCACAGATGCTGCCAGATCTGGATAGAAGACAGAAGAAGCTGTTGACACTCTTTTTTACATACACTGCCAGCAACCAACATGCCCGGCAACTGGGGAATCAAATGAGAGCCAGGGTCCTGAAGTAGGGAGCTGGGTGATGCCTGGCAACATCCATTACAGTGACTCGCCAAGTGGTGAATACCTAATCCGCTGATAGGAAATTTAATATTGCCCACAGAAATTCTGATAGATAGGAAGCAAATATGCCAGTCTAAGTTTAACTTCAAATTAAGCTGTGTTGATGACTTCAGTTCTATTTTAAACTCATCCCCAATTAAATATAGTAAAATAATGCTATTATCATGGCAGGCAGGGTTATTTGAGAATTTCAGTGCAAATAAAGAACTCATCATAGTTATGGGCACACTGCAAGTACTCAAGGCCAGGTATAAGTTAAATGAAACTAACTCTTGGAAAATCATAATTTATTTTTCTGTTAATGGTAGGCATAGGGAGCAGTTTTGTTGTTGATTGTGTTTGGTTTTTATATTGAAGGGATTCTATTCAAGGTTAGAATTAGATTTTTACTTCTCAGGAAGAAGTTTAATTTATTTAAGATGTAAATAATCATTTTAAATTTAGATAGTCTAATTCTATCCCTAGGCTTTTTTAATTGAAGAACTATTCTAAAGTACATAAGCATTATAAACAAAACTTGTTTCTCTTATATTCAGATGTCTTTTTAAATTTTGTATGCTTAAAATATTTCTTCTCTTCTTCACACTTTAAAATTCTTTAAAATTTTAAAATTCTTAATCTGTGATTTTGGCTCACTTGAAGGAATAGAAATCAACAATTTTTCTCGTGTTGAGAAAGGGAAATTAATTTCTTATGACAAAGATGAGCAAGAGATTACTTTCTGCCAACCAAATAAATGTGGAGAAAACTTGAGTGAGTGATTTTTTTCATTAGCCTGCAAAAGGGGTATTTATTTCTACATGTAATTATAAAATAAGTAATTTTGACTTAATGAAATAAAACCAACCCTGAAAACAAATAGAACTCATTTGTGATTCCAACTGAATTAGATACTGAAAAATGCTCACATTCTGATATGTTTTGAGAGATCTAGCAAAATTATAAATATATTTCAAGGTAGGAAACATATGCATTGATAACATAACAAGAAATTTGAATGCACTTTACCATTGAAGCTTCTCTTATCTATGTCAATGACATGAAAGCGTGCAGGAAAAACTGAGTTTGATCCAAATCTCCTGAGGTTGCTAAGTTTCATGGGAACTGAATACAAGTAGTTTATGTACTCATAATGTGCACAGTACATCATATTGGTATTGGGATCTTTAGAAGTTCAATGATTTATTTGATAAATTCAGAAACCTAAGGTTGACTGTGACAGAAGTATAAAATAAATTATACATAAGATTTACTGTTAACGACTAACCATAAACTGGAAAAAAAATCTACATTAATATGTTAGGATTATGAATTGCATTACATCAAAATCAAATTGTCCTCTTTTTAGTTGTTTAAAAAGAATAGCCAATGAATTAGTTAAAACTCGATAAAGTGGACTAAAATTTCTTTTTATTTTTTAGGGTTTTTTTTTAATTTCTTTTATAGACACACAGACACACATGCTGTTGAGTAGCAATATAATAAGAAAATAATATTACTGTCACTTAGAATCATTGTCTTATAAGTTGAAGATAATGGTTTTCCTATGATATCTGTTATAAGTTAATAAAAGTCAATAAAGTATATAATCATGACAAAAGAGCCACTGTCCTGGGATTAGAAAGAAATACATTTTTCTATCTCTCCTTTCAGACAACACAATTTAAACCCGGGAAAATAGGACATTTGGGGATTGTGCACTGAGTCAAGTAGAAACTCAAAGAAAATTCCAGTGATCTAAAAATCCCTCTTACTTTCTCTAAGTTACTCATAGTATTGATTTAAGATATAAAGGACATAACTATCTACTGCTTTAGGAACAATATTTGATTCGCTCCTGCTTTTTTCCTTCTTTCTTCCCCTAAATCCCCATTTTTTCAGTACTTCTGAAAGCAGGGTTTGAGACAAAGGCATGCTCATCAGTAATTTTGCTGGCGAGGGGTGGGTGGTGTTGGGTGGGATGTGATCCTGAGGAACACAGAAGTGCAGAGCAGGGCAAGTGACAAGGGGAAATGGGAAAGGAGTGAAAGCCCATCCTGTGTCATCTGATCTTTGTAGGCACTAGTCACACTCTACAACTATGCCTTATTTTCTTCTATGAACTTGCCTTAATTAATGTTGTCTTATTTATTTAACTTTTGTTTATTGTATTGTCTGCCATCCCCTCTAAAATGTAAGCCGCATCATAGAAGGGGACGGCTTCTTTACCTGCTGTTTCAATAGCAAATTGGAAAATTCTCAACATGAATTTCACAACTAATCATATTTATTCAATAAATCAAATATATCACATATAATTATATGGCCTTGTCTTTTCCTTGGCAGGAGCTAGGAATTGAGCATGTTCTTTTTTCAGTCTTTGTGTTCACGAGTGGTCTCCTTGATTCAGGTTCTTGCTTCAGTTAAAGTCTATTCAACTAAAGCAAAAGAAAAAAATTGATGAATATTTTATGAGATAAACTATTTCTTTATCTTACAAAGATATGAATTTAGCAAGATGGAACACCCAGTCTTTTATATTTGCAAAGTGATATCTTAATGTATATAATGTGTATTTTGCTGTCTCTAATACTGTCAATTTTATAAGATCCACTATCTTCTTATAGTATCATTGAATTCTGAGTTACAAAATAAATGTGATACCCATATTATTATTAAAAAAATTTATGTAAAAATTCTTTTTTATAACAAATTGGTTAATAATTTGTGTTAATTTTTTAGTTTTCTAAAGAGAAATTTGATATTATATTCTGTAAATTAAGATTCAGAGAAATAAATAAAGCATTTATTAGGACAGCTAAAATAAGGAATTTCCTCTACTGGCTGAGACAGGAAGTATGGAATCCTATGTCTCAGTAATTCCCTCACTTGACTTTGCAGTGCCAGACCACTCCATGCCCCACCTTAAAAACCACAAGTAACACAGTGGAGGACAAACTCTTCACCATTCTCATAAAACAATTTAAAATTAATGTCCTAACAATCCCAGCTTTGTATTTAAAGGGAAGCACATTATTAAAGAGAGATGTTAAAGAAAATTAGAGTACTATTAAGGAAAGAAGAGCTGAGGGTTGTTAATAACTATTTTCAAGCATATAAAAAGCTCTATAAAAGGGTTGACCAGATGTTTTCCATCCACATGGAGTCAGAACCAAATTAAATGGTTGCAAATTGCAAGAAAGATGTAAATTATACCTAAAAAGCCCTCTCCACTGGAGGTTACTGAAATGGAACAGTCATCTTTTACCAGTTAAGTTTAGCACTACTTGGAAGCAGATGAGGAGATAGTATCTGCCAGGATTTTTCTTCTGGCAGAAATAGACCCAAGGGGTCTGCAAATAAATTAACCATTGCCACGATCACAAGATATACATGATCTTATTTTCCCCTTTCATCATTACATTTTTATTTGGAACCCCTGGGGGAAAATAATAAAGTGTGACTAGGTTAGAATGGTTGAAAAAAGTGAAAATAAATGGGGGAGAACAAGAATTCACGGTTAAAAAGCAGATTATAGCAAACCCAAAATATTTTCTATCCACACTAGTTGTGAAGTCCCAAGTGACCTAGAAAAAAATTAAAACTCCTTGAATTTAATGCAAACTTTCATATGTATGTATTTTTAAAAAATAATCTGGGTCTAATGCATTCGTTTATTTTGAAGGTTGATGCCAGGTAGCATATTCAGCTCTGTCTTTATCGAGTAGAGTCAAGGATTGGAATTTTGTTTCCTCTCTGCCTCATTCCCACCTTTTGTGTCAACCAAATACATGCCCTTAAGTACGTCCCCAATATGATAAATGGGTCAGAAATATGGTCACTTTGAATGAAGCAGAGAAAAGTTGATGGTCCGCATGCTAAATAAATAAATCAATCACCAGTTATTGTACCTAGTCTGTGGCTAGCTAGGATAGTCATTTATACACATGTACAGATATCATGGGGCACCTAGTTTAATATAGTTATAACAAATTAAAGATGTAGAGGTTTTTGGTTTATTTTTAACTTTTCTGGCCTTCTACCTAAGCCATCAAACATCAAGAAAAATGAAAACATAAATTCACATTATACTTTAAAATAAGTTCTACCTGATACCATAAAGGGATTGCAGACTTTTTCCATAGAGGGCTAGATAGTAAATATTTGGGGCCTTGTGGATCAGACTGTCTGTAGTGGTTAATTTTAGACACCAACACGATTGGATTGAGGAGTACTCAGCTAGTTAGTAAAGCATCAATGGACGTGTGGGGTGTGTGTCTGGGAGGGTGTTCCCTGAAGAGATTGGCATTTGAATTAGGGGACTGAGAATGGAAGATCTGCCCTCACCAATGTTTACAGGCACCATGCAGTCACTGATTGCTCAGATAGAACAAAAGATGGAAGAAAGAATTCCTTCCCCTCTCTCTCTCTGACACTGGGAGGCCCATCTTCTCCTGCCTTTAGACATCAGAACTCCAGGATCTTCAGCCTTATACCAGTCCCACCCCCAAGCTTTCAAGTCTTCAGCCTGGGATTGACAGTAACACTCTCCACCCCCTAGTTCTGGGGCTTTAAACTTGAACTAAGTCACCTGATTCTCTAGTTTACAGAACGTGTACCACAGGATTCTTAGTCTACAAAGTTATATGAGCCAATTCCCCTACTAAATTACCTTTCGTCTCTCTCTCTCTCTCTCTCTCTCTACATATATACACACACACACACACACACACACACACACTGCATTTTATGTTATAATGACAATAAAATAAAATATATAATACATTAATAAATATAATAAATGAATATATAATTCATTGCAGCATAATATGCAGTCATTAACAATACATCAATCAATTGAGTTTGGCTGTTTTTCAATAAAATAATATTTAAAACTCTAGTAATGGCCACTAGGCATATACTTTGCTGACCATTAATTTAAACAGAGCCTTTGGGTAATTCTGAATTTTTCATTCTCTCAGATACTCTCTCCTTTTACCTACATTCTTCCTCAGAGGGAGTTTAAGAGATGAGTGAAGGCATCTGTCTTCCTGTCTGTCATCTCCCAGCCTCCGCACCATGCTCCCCTTTTCCCTGATTCTGTTTGTCTATGTCCCGAGGCCAGGGTGAATTGCAATGTGTGACTCCCAGGAAGGACACTGAGCGGAGCAGCCTGGTTGCCTTACTCGCCTCAGCAACTTTGGTGCTGTGACTTTTCAGGGTCCAGCTGTGGCTGACATTCAGTCTCAGGCCAGGCAGGCAGCTCTGCCGCCCCTCCCCACCCCTGGGCCACTTCCTCATGTTACAGCAGTGCCCTGTGACAAGCTTTCCACTCATATCATGTGTAAACCAAGGGCAACTGGGAAGCTGTCCCTCAGGCTCTCAGGTGGCTGACTGTACTGGCCAGGTTTACTCTAGCTGTTCCTGTGGTTTGTAAAAGGCCTCCCTGCATCCTTCCCTACTTAAGCCAAAGCCCACAATCTTAAACCTCTATACTATGTTAGAAAGGGAACAAAGTTACTTGAAAAAATCTTTTCTCAAAAAATAACAACTGGATTTTCATCTTGCATAGTATGTCAGAAGCTGAAAATTACATTCTCCTTTCTCTTTTTATTTCTTCTACAATAAAGCTGAATTTATGTGTCCCACTCCACCTCCAAGATACATTAGGTGACAGTCCAGCTAGGACAAAAGTCACATTTTGAACAAGTTAAAAAAGGAAATGAGTTTCAAGCTATTACACTATTGTGTTTCCCCTACAACAACCCTCCTAGGTAGGTATTATTAGTCTCACTTAGAAATGAAAAGCTGAGGCTAACAGAATGCCCAAGCTTGCCCGGCTGCTACAGGAGACACACCTCCGTTTCTGACTTCCCCCTACTTCTCAGGCACCCACAGTTCCTGGAAGACTCAGCACCGTAACCAGTGGTAAGGTGCATGGTCGGAGTTGTAACCCCCAAACCACAAAATACTAGTTCTGACCACTTGACCAAATTGATGAATTCCTCTCAGCCTTTGCATTGGGATTAAAGGAGATAACAATATCTTTGATCCAGTCCTGTCCATGAGCCAGGCAATTTCTAACCACTTTGCTATATTATCTCATTAATTCTCAAAACAACTCTATAAGGCATTCAAATTTATTCTCATTTTTACATAATGTGTACTAATGTCCTTAGCATAGAACCTGCCAGAGTAAAGGCTCAATAATATTAGTTATTTCTAAAATCTTAGTCTTCCATTTGAATTTTACCTACCAAGAATATTTATACATACATCTGTTTCTCTAAGGCAAAAGCAATCTTTGATAGGCACCTTTGTTTACTTGTAGTATGAGGGACTCCCATTTTTATTTTTTTTTAATTGTTGTTGGGGGGTAGAAATCCCATTTTTCAAAGGACTAAAAGTGTCTAACTTAAGAACAAATACTGGTGTCCATCTATGTTGCCATGCTCTTCATATCCCATTGCTGCCAGACTGCACTGGGTCCATGAGCCTAACACACAGTGGCAGGGTCCACAAGGGAGAGGACATAAAAGAAGGATGGCTGGCAAGCTGCTAGGTCAGTTCCACACCCAGGAGAGACTTCTCTCTTTTGAATTTCATTTCTGTTTGAGTTTTAATCCTAATGCACTTGATAAATTGAATTTGTACTTTTTTTCATTTTGAGTTCTTAACTTTGAAGCTGTATTGCCTCATCTCATAAAGAGAGGAAATACTGGTTTATGGAAAGATTCTTGGACCAGAAGCTAAAATGTGTGGTTTACACTTCCCATTGTGGTCACCAACACAAATGTTCATCATGAGTTCTTCATCTTTAAGCAACTTGAAAATGTTTTCATTGTTAAATACCTGATAATTGTTAGTTAAGAAAGATGCAAGCTCTAGGCTTTGAATAAAGTTAACATTTTTAGAATTATTTGTGAGTCTCAATTCCTCATTAGATTTACTATTTTATTGAAATATGAATGGAAGGAATATGAAGCACAAAATTCAGGGGTCTATGTCTGTTAATCACTCAATGCAATAAACACAGTGAAAAGATCGATTTCCCTTCTCACTGCTGCATATGATTTAACTTTTGAATCATGCTTATATTTGCTTCACATCAGCATCTATTATTAGCAATGCATACAATCATGTGGCAAAAAAATTATATTCGTTCACATTAACGATCTCATTAATATTTGGATTTTACCAAGTTATCATATTTTTAAAAGTCTTTTGCAGTTTCCTTCATTTTGGAATTTCTAAAGGATCTGGGTCCTATTTTATACCACAAGGAACAGAACTCCCACTCTGTCAATGCATTGAAATTGTGATAACTAGAATCTCCGGTTATTAGGAGCTTAATTATTATCTCATATCGCTTATAACCATAGAGTATTTGTCCCTCTCCACTATAAACAAATAAAGAACACTCAGATTAGATTGCTTGCATTGTTATTCATTCATTATTTATAAGAAATGTATTCCTTCACTAGGTATTTACTCATTCAATAGATATTTATGTCTCTGTATCATAAATTATGCTAGGTACAAAGAATAGACAGTCAAAATAAATTTGGTTCTTGCCTCCATGGAGCATATGGTCTAATAAGGGAGGAACACAGGCTAATCAATACGGTCGCATTGTAATGCAGGTGCTGCATCAGAGACAGCAGCAGCCATGGGAGCACAGAGGAGGGACATCTTATTACTATAAAATCTTTTAAAGCTATCTATTATTCAACAAGATTTGTATCTTACTTTACAACTTCTTTTTTTGCTTATGTGTTTCTCCAGGAAACTTCCATGTATAACACTATGTCACGTAAACATATAAACTTAAATATTTAATAAGCATTTGTTATATGCAAAGTTTGGGGTAGGTTACTTGGTTGGCTGAATTAAAAAATGGAATTTCAGTACACAAGAACAATAAAAATTATGAAAACAACAAGTGAAAAGTGGCAACTCCCAAAGAGAATAGCTGACAAATGTTTCCAGAAATTGAAGGTCAAAGAGAGGCAAAGCACATCAGCAGCAATGAATTTCTTAGTCTCGTGGACCAAATTTGCTACTGAGCATACAGCTTATGACAAAATAATTGTCCAGTAATTACTCTAAAAGATGGAGCAAAATCAAATTAAAATGGAGCAAATTGCCTTTTGCATTATTGCAAATGACAAGTACTGACATATTTATGCTACTAAATACTTTTTTTTTTTTTTTGGTGAGGGCTGACCTTTGTTTGATGGTTAGGTGACGAGCTTACTCCCTGTAAAATCTACTCCAACCCTCTCTTCAGAGGAAATGCCAACTTTATTGTTGCTACTGCTATAGGAGGCAATTTCATATTTAATAATGAAAAAGGTATACATCTTAATCCATACATCTGTATGACAAGTATTACAGGTCATATTTACTAAGAGTGTGCTATGTGCCAAGGGACTATCTCAGGTAACTTACATGTTTAATTCATTTTACATGCACATATCAATCAGGGAGGTATTTTTCTCATGTTTTAGATGAATAACTGAGACATGGAGAAGCTGGGTGTGTTGCCCAAAAGTCTCACAGAGACACAGATGTATATCCCTGATTTGAAACCAGGGATGCTATGTCCAGAGTGAGTGTTGTCGGTAACAGAACAGTGTGCCATGTATCCTACATAGACAGACACTAGTGGATGGCCTTCCTGTTTACATTTTTTAAAGATACAATCTAACAATGATTTCTCATAGCATAAATGTAAAGATAAGTAATTATTTGTCATAGATGAATACATAGTAAATCTGTTCAATTACCTTTATCTACTACATTTATATTATACTTTTACGACTTTGTTCATTTGTTTGTTTGTTCGAAAGATGAGGGCTTGATATGTTGCCCTGGCTGGATTCCGACTCTGGGGCTCAAGGTGTCCTCTCACCTCAGCTTCTCGACTAGCTGGGATTATAGGATCACACCACAGTCCTGGCATAGACTCTTGCGTTTAAAAGTAGAGCGAGACAAGCAGATGTCATTGGAGAAAATCCGCTGTGTATCAGATACCAAAGGGAAGACTTTCAGGATTTGCTTCTGTTTGCCAGCCTCAGGAAATAACGTAGATTTTTTTCATTGTACCTGAAAATAATGTCACACAGATAACTGAGTGGTGAGTTCAGAAAGAGGGACGTGACTTTCTGTTAACATCATTACTTTAACAAATATTTATTGAGCAATATAATAAAGTGAGTGCTATGATAAACATTCTCAATGGCAGGGGCAAGGAAATTTGAGGACTTCAGGAAGGAAATAGATTGTTTGGGCTGCCATAAAAATAATAATAATAATAAAACCAGAACATGTGGCTTAAACAGCATAAATTTGTTTTCTCACTATTCTGAAGACTGGAAGTTTAAGACAGAAGCTCCAGAAGTGTTGGTGTCTGGTGAGGGATCATCCTCGGGGTGCAGAAAGTCGTCCTCACACTGAGTGCTCGTATCACCTCTTTTTATACAAAAGGACAGAGAGAAGGCTCATTGATGTCTCTTAGTAAACCTCTAACCCTATTGCATCCAGAGCCCATCCTTATGACCTCGTTTAACCTTAATTACTTCCTTATAGGCCACATTCCCAAACACAGCCACACTGAGTTTTAACATAATGAATTTGCTGGAAACACACACATTCAGTCCATAACAGGAGATAATGCTGCAACTGATTTCTTTAAGGAGAAATAAATAAATTTAGGGGGCATGACATAAGAACAAAATCAGAGGTGTTCATTATTACTGTTGCTTTTGCTGTTGTTATTTTTTAAAAATACTCTATGCAGTGAAATATTAATATATTTGAAAATCCTGATGCCATGGACAGTTCTGAGGAAAGATAAATGATCAAGAGTAACTTGACTAATAGAAAAATATCAAATACATAGATAAAAGAAATTGGAAATGTAATCAAGTAACGTAAAAGTTCAGGGGAGGGGGCACTGGGCCAGCGTTGGTTTCAAACTCTCAAGGAAAGAATTGTCATGCTACAAAAGCTTCTCAGTAAAATTACCTGATACATAAAATAAATATAACAATGGTTAGCATTTATGTTCCACTTCCCATTTGCTAGTACAGTGTAATGCCTGTATTAGTTCCTCCTTGTGTTGATAATTAAGAGGGCCCATAACAAAAATACTTCTGAGAACATATGCAAAATTACATAAACTAATTTCTGTAATAATTTCTGTAATAATATTATGTCCATAATTTAAGAAGATATAAATAAGGAAATCTAATGGTATGATAATGTAGCAAAGACCAGTTAAGAAAAATTTTAATTGTAGTTGATGAAAAAGCATTTAATTAAATTGAATGAAAAAGTAGAAGCAGTATTTGATTTAAAGGTGGAATAGAAAGTAATTTCCTTAACTTGAGGATAGTGCTAGTATTATACAATGGTCAGATGTAACACCGTTCTTACAAATGAAATGTCTCAAGGATTTCATTCATTATTTTTATTTAACATTATACCAGAAATCCCAAGCCAAAATCAAGTAAGTTTTACCTGTTGGGAATTATGAAGAAAAACTTATTTACAAAGCTTATCCATATATAACTTAAAGACTCAATAAAACCAGCACAAAATTCTTAACATGAATACAAGTCTGTAATGTGGCCAATAAAATACAAAATTGTAAAATAATTAGAGTTTATCTATTTCAGATATTAATCATGAGGTATAAGGGGGAGAAATATCCTGTACACAGCAGTAACAGGGACAAAAACATGCACTACTTCAGAAAAACAGTATTTTATAGCGAGAAAACACAAATCTTCACTCAGAAGCATGAAAAATTTTAATGGAACAACATAGTATGCTTTCATTGAGAAGAATCATTTTGATATGTCATATTATTTCAAATTCTTTAAATAAATACAATTAGATATTTGTTCAAAATACTAAACCAGTTTCTTCTCTAAGGATGCACTTTACAAAAATAATTGTAAAATTATCTGTAAGTATAAACAGGTTATATATACGGTCTGACAATTAAGTTCATGAACTTGCCACCATGTGCTTACATTGGCAACACTGTACAAGCAGCTAGGTAAGGTTTCATAACCTGGCGTATCAATGTCTCACAGCTATGCACACAATAACGTGTGGTGGTGTCTTGCTGAGCACTAATGTTGTTGCACGTTTTTGTATGCCATCAAGAACGCAGCAGAGCTTGAATTAGGGCAATAAGCAGACATTAAATTTCCTCTTTAATTTGGTAAGAGTGTAAATGAAAGCAGGGATATATTAGTCCAAGTTTATGGAGATAATGCCATGAAGAAAACAGCAGTGTAAAAATGCATTAAATGTTTTTCTGAGAGGAAAGTATCACTAATGAAGAGAGGTCAGAGCAGTCAGTAAATGAGCAGAACTAATTAAAACATTGCAAAAATTCATCAAATTGTGCAAAAAAATTGTCAGCTGGCTGTCAGAAGCCTAGCAGACCAAGTAAACATCAAAACAGAAACAGGAAAATCTTGACATGAGAAAGGTGTGTGCAAAAGGGGTCCCAACGGAGCTCACCAATGAACAAAAGCAAAGCGCTCACATAGCACTGTCGCTGAGGGAGTTTTTAGCCAGTAAACAAATAACTGTACTGGAACACCCCACACACACACCTGATCTGGCCCCCAGTGACTTTTTTCTTGACCTGAGATAAAGGAAATATTGAAAGGAAGGCACTTTGATGACATTCAAGACATTAAGGGTAATATCATATGATGACAGCTCCCATGACCATTCCAGAAAAAGTTGAAAAATTGCTTTGAAAGGTGGACTATGGCTCGGCACCTGTGGCTCAAGCAGCTAAGGCGCCAGCCACATACACTTGAGCTGGCGGGTTCAAATCCAGCCCAGGCCCACCAAACAACGACGGCTGCAACAAAAAAATAGCCAGGTGCTGTGGCAGGTGCCTGTAGTCCCAGCTACTTGAGAAGCTGAGGCAAGAGAACCACTTGAGCCCAGGAGTTGGAGGCTGCTGTGAGCTGTGATGCCATGGCACTTTACCCAGGGCGACAACTTGAGGCTCAGTCCCCCCCCAGAAAAAAGAAAGAAAGAAAGGTGGACTATGTGCTGGCGTCAGTGCAGAGCTTCCCAAGGGGAGTACTTCGAAGACGACCGTAGTGATATTCAGCAATGAAGTATGTAGCACTTTTTCTAGGATGACTTTACAAACATAATTGTCAGGTCTCATGCTATTGAAGAAAATAATTATGAGAGTGCAAATTAATGTAAATAACTCAAAACATGTTATAACACTATAATAATAAAAATATAAATGGGATAGAATAGACACCCTTAAAATAAACTTATATACAAACAGGAAAGTCATAAAACATCATAAAACAATCTGTAAGGGAAAAATTATACCATAAATATTGTTGGGGAGAATTGGTTTGGCATTTGAAAAATATATTATGGTGTTCTTCACTATATATATAGTCTGAAAATGATTCCAAGGAATTAAAAAAACTAATATAAAACCTAATATAAAATGAATAAAAATTAGAATAACATTGATTTGACTGATCTCTACTTATGAGATTTTTCTAAGTCTAAATACAAAGAGAAATAAATAAGGGGCAGATAAAATATGTTTCACTACATAAAATTTAATAACTTTTGTATGCCAAAAATACAAAACAAAATCAAAGGACAATTTACCAAAAACTTTGAAACAAATATGAAATTGGAGGGATATTATCATTGATAAATATAACGAATACAAAGTTTCTTTAATTCACCAAGTTAAACAGTAAAAGCAATTTGGGAAATAAACAGGCAATCCATTTCTAAATAAATATAAATAGACAATAAATATCAGCTTACTTCACTCAAAACAAAAGCTTAACAAATCACATATTTCTCATCAAATCCAAAAAGGTGCAAAGATAACACTTAGTAAGTCCAGATTTGATAACGGAAGTTCTTTCCTCTTTAGGAAAAGATTTTATCTTCGTCTTCATACTTGTTTGTAAGTATATGTATCCTTAAAATTGCTTATGAATTTTCATCTTGTTTTCTCCCTTCTCTAAATCAATCTTAACGAGATAATCAGAATTGTAGTTGTAGCATCACGTAAAAATGGCATATTGTGTTGTTCACATTAGAACAAAAGGAAAACAACATTTATGGCCAGGGATTCATGAATGGTTAAATTAGTTATAATGAACTCAGACTATGAAATATTATCCATCCATTAAAAATCAAGATTTTTCTCTTTTTAGCTTTTATTATTATTTTTGACACATAAGTATAATATTTACAGAGTACAGTGATATATTTCAATACACATATGGTTTTGACTCTGTTAACCGACCTTTGGTGATCCCCCATTTCCACTCCCCTTCCCTGGCCTCTAGTAACCACTATGTACTCCCTACTTCTGTGAGATCAACTTTTTTAGCTTCCACAGATGAGCATGTAGTATTTATCTCTCTGTATCTGGCTTATGTCACTGAACTTAATGTCTTTCAGGCTCATCCATGTGGCCAAGAATAATAAGATTTTGGGTTTTTTAATTGCTAAATAGTATTCCACTATGTACATATACTGCATTTAGCTTATATATTCATCAACAATTAGGTTAATTCTATATCTTGACTATTGTGAAAAAATAAGCTTTTTCCTTGGTGACTTGAACAAATGCTCACAACATAATTAAGTTTAAAAATGCCAGAGATAAAAGTATCTTTATGTCTTGGTTCTCACTATTGTTTTAAAAAATAGCGTACACAGTTGGTAATTGAAACTAGGTAGGGCCCATCACAGTGGCTAACACCCGTAATCCCAGCACTCTGGGAGCCAAACTGGGAGGATGTTTTGAGCTGAGGAGTTCAGTTCCAGACCAGCGTGAGCAACAATGAGACTCCATTTCCACCAAAGATAGAAAACAAAATTAGCCGCCCAGGAATTTGGGGTTGCTGTGAGCTATGACGAAGCCGCTGCACTGTAGCCTGGGCAACAGAGTGAGACATTGTCGAAAGAGAGAGAGAGAAACTAGATAGGAAGATCATTAAGATAACTACATAAATGTGTACAGTGAAGACTAGAAAGAAAAATACTGCTATTAATTCTGTGAATTGCATTGTAGAATGCTCTTGTTTACTTGTGTCTGTGTGTGTTCAGAATTGTATACAATAAACATTAAGTTCATATACAGAAAATCAGACTGTCTTATCAGACTTACTTCTTTGTATTGAGCTTTACCAGTAGTTCAAGGGTGCAGTCAAGGAAAAGGCAGGAAGAAGCATTAAACATCCTACTGGCCTCCAGCACCCTCCTCTTCACATCAACACATAGTCTCTGGTCTGCAGCAATAGACCTCTGCATGGTCACCTCACACAATGGGGCAACTAAGTGATAAACATCTCTATTTTGTATAGTTGATGTGACATTCTCTAGGGTGCCGAGCTCAGAAATCCATCAAAGCTTAGGCTTGTTTACAGTGAGCAGCCCTAAACCAAGAACATCTTTTCCAAAGTATTTCACAGATAAGAATTCTCCTTCCAGCAAATATTCTTAGTCTGTTGTCCTGGGGTCCAGTTATTGTGTTTACAGGAAGATTAGACCAGGTCAGTACCCTTCTTTCTGATTTCCAGGGAGCATCTCCCTGGGAATAGGGGGATCACAGGCTAGCTGCTTTAACTCCTTCCTTCCTCCCCAACATTACTTTTATAATAATTCATTTTAAAAGAGAGGCAATGAAATGGGGGGTGGAGGGAAAGAGCACTCAAACCACAGTGTTTAATATGAGTTGGAGGAGAGCAAGACACACCAACATCAGTTATAACAGTGGTTCATTTCAATAATCTAGGAAATAAGTAAAATAGGTTTAAACAATGAAGTGACAATAGGATGGGGAAAGGGAGTGAGATTTACTGAATACTACAGCATTTCAGTTGATTAAATGTAGTAACCAGAGAGCCCTGGTCAGGGGAGATGAAGAAAGAAATGTGGTTTCCCATTGGAGCCTTAGGCAGGTATATAGAAAATGTAGCCATTTATGGAGATAGAGAATTCAGAGGATGGATGTTCTTAAATAAACGATAAGAGAAATGTGATTTTATTTAAATTCTGATAGAAAACAACCAGTCCAGACATAGAAACGGAAGATGTAGGAAAAATGAAAGACGATCTATGCAATGAGGTCACATTACTCATTTAGATTCCAGAATCTAATGAAGGGTCAGCCTTCGCTGTGAGGCTAGATGTCTGCTCCACTGTGGTGGCAGGGAAAGAAATGCGAAAGGTCTCTTTTTGATGTATTCTCTTTTGGTGGCCTTGATTCTATTATATTCATAAAATTTGGCACTTTCTTCTGAGTATATAACTCCTTGGTAAAATGAATATTCAGAAGATTGTTTATTAGGAACAAAGTCGGGGCAAGAGGACTAGATGGTCCTTGAGTGTAGTTCATTCAGACTGTGTCGCCAAATGAATTTCCTGATGCAAGAAAAGCACTTTCCTCCAAGGTTTAAGGTATTCGTCTAAGATGAACAGTTTCTGACCCTTGAATTTTTACTTCTAAACCGCTTTTCCACCTTTCTCCTAACAACAGCGTCTTCTTTTAAGTATGTCAATTAGTTCGTTTTTGGATTACTCAGCTGCATGTTGATTAAAGTAGATTTATTCCTGAAATCGCTTCAGCTACACTTTCATCATATTATCACTTAGGCCTTCGATTTCTTTGTGGTCCATTCTTTCTATTTTAGCTCTTACTGGTTTATTCTCTTATTGTAAATTGAAGTTTCAAAAGCTCCTCATTAACTACAGTGATGTGTTTTTATTTCATCATAGTAAAGCTGGTGCTAATTAGTTTCACATGAGTTCAAAAGATGATCAGCCTGCAAAATTTGGTCTGAGCCTGAAAATGTTGCCATGGCAATGTCCCATCTAACCCAGTGTTTACTTCTATAGGTAGATAGACACTTTCTCACTCCTGCAGCCTTCTTCTTAGCATCTGTTAACAACCTTTTGATATTCATGATAGTGCTTGTTTTCTAACTATTAGAGTTCTCCAGAGAAACAGAACTGATAGGAAAGAGATTATATTAATATGTACAGAATATATGTAGAAGCAATTTTATGTACATCAAAAGGATTTGATATAAGGTATATACATAGAAAGAAATTTCTTATAAGGTATCGGCTTACATGATTATGCAGACTGCAGAGTCTCACAATTTGCCATCTGCAAGCTGGAGAACCAGAAACAATGGTGGTGTAGTTCGAAAGCCTGAGCAACAGAGAGCCCGTGATGTGGATTTCATTCTGAAGGTCTGAAGGCTTGAGAACAAGACCTGAGGACTGAAGATCCACGTACCAGCTCAGTAAGTCAGGCAGAGAGTAAATTGATCCTTTCTCCTCCTTTCTGCTCTATTCAGGCCCAATCTTCAGAGATTAGATGATGTATACTCATGTTAGGGAGGTCAGCCTGCTTTTCTCAGCCCACCAACTCTGACACTAATCTCTTTTACAGATGCCCTCAAGACCCGCCCACACAGAAATCACATTTAACCATTTATTTGAGCATCCTGTGGTCTGATCTAATTAACACATAAAATTAACTATCACAGACTACACACTAAAAGAGCAAGAATATTATACTAAAGAAAAGGGTATAAGGAAAGAGCCAAGGAGGGTAAAGCAGTTGATTTCCCCTTGATTCACTGCCTTGGCCTGTAGACTGGACGAACGCCTCAGGTCGTTAGGGGCCAGAGATTAGGGGAAACGTTCTGAGAGAAATGTTGTATATGTCTCAGTGAATTCAGAACTACTAGAATCAGCAACAAAACTTGACTCAGCTGGCCCATTTTTTATCTGCAACATGAACCCAGAAACTCTGGCTACCAAGGTTCTGAAACCAGGGTCCAGCTGAATTTCAGAGCCCAGGCCCTCACATTCAGTGAGTAGGAGTATGAGTGAGGCGGCACCATGTGGATTTTCAGAAGACAAATAAGGGAACTACCAGAAGGGCCTGGAGGACTTTCTTGGTCTTTTGAAGAAACAACTATGGGACATTTAGAAGAGAAGTTCCTGGTATTAAGACCAGTTAAGGATGAAACTATCACAATATGGTATTAAAAGTATGTGACTCACTATAGTGGTCTCCTAAGATCTAGTAAATTTGAAATATAAAAATTTGGAGAGAAGTAATTCTTTACTCTCTCCATTACGCTCTCATTACTTTTAAGTAATGATTAAAATCAGTACTTATATAATAAATCCTTTAAAAATATTAACTGATGGTATCGTGTGGAAAACTCTGGGACATACTGTAATTTTTACTTAAATGCATCCTTTTGTCTTCCCTAATTGTTTTTAGGCAACCTCTTTGAGGATAATTTCCAAATTAAATATCGCTTTATTTGACTCATCAAAGCAGCACATAAGGAATTCATCTGAAAGGGAATGCGCCTAGCAGGGGATGCAACTGTCATCCAGCCCTAGATCAGCAATTAATGTGTCATTAGCTTGGTGTTCCTTGAGTGACTTTATAAGTGCCCCAATAATAAAGCAAAGCTAGACTCCTTCACTGCTCTAATTCACTTTTCTATACTCACTTGCAGGCAGGAGGCCACAGTTCCTGACCATTGGTTTCCAGAATGAGAGCAAAGAGAAAAGCATTAGTGAATCTAGTTTATTCTAATGAACAAATGACTCCAGAGTAATATATTATAAAATAAAATTTCATAGAAGTCCTTGCAATTTGTAAACTGGAATCTCAATTTTCAATATATATTTTTAAAGGAACACATTATGGAGTCAAGCCAACAGTGTCCAAATCTTGAGTGCCCACTTACTATGTGACCTTAGGCAAATAAATGCATATTGGTTTCCTCATCTGTAAAAATAGAATTTCGTAGTTCATAAGGTTGCTGTGAGATTTAAAGGTTTTAATATTTGTACAGTGCTTAGAACTATGCTTGGCACACAGGAGGAGATTCTCACACACATATGTATTTGGTAAATGAACAAAACAAATATATTTTTCTGAAGATTAAATGGTGAAATTTATATTAGAGTCTTAGCCTGGTCCCTACATATTGCAAATGATCAATCACTGTTAGGTACTGGTCACTCATAAAACATATCGTGACAACAAGAATATGCCAGGCCTGATTCAGGCACTAAGGGCTGAACTCTAGGTCAAAGCACCCAATCTCTGCCTTACAAGCTTAGTTACAGTTCAGCAGAGATGACAACATTAATCATATACTCATGAAAATCTATATAAAGTTGCTACTGTGGCAAATTCTGTGTAAAAATGTACTTGGGAGCTTGGACTTAGTATGTTGTGGGGAGGTTGAGAGGTTGTCAGGAATTGTTCCCTAAGCAACGTCCAGCAGACTTGAGAGCTGAGAAGTGAAAAGGGAAAATCAGTGAAGAGACGAGCGAAACTGTTCCCAGGGAGAGGCAGGGCTGGTGCGGTGATCCCATGGAGGACAAGCAGAGTGATACGGGAAATACAGAAGCAGCATGCAGCAGGGCTGGAAACCCAGGTGGGGTCCCCTCCATTTAGGACCATTTAAGCCACATAGATTTTTTTTTTAATTTCATCTTAAATGCAATCTGAAATTCATTGGTGGCCTCATTGGTGATCTGTGGTTTGAAACTTTACACTATTGCAGAGATTCTTAAATTTTAGCACATCAGAACCACTTGGAGCCCTCTTTAAAACAAGCTGCTGGGCCTCACCTCAATGTCTCTGCTTCCATATGATGGGGTTAGGGTAAGAGAGCTCAAAACAGAATCCAAGTGATGCTAATAACGTGATGCTCCTGGCCTGCGGCCACACTTGGAGGATCACTGTGAACAAATTGGAAAGACTAAAAGTGGTGCCCTTAGAAATCAGTGTCAGTATTCCATCCAAGAGATGATAGGCATGTGCTCTAGGGAAATGCAGATAAGTCAACAAACCTCAGGAGCTTTCAGAAGTGCAATGGTCAGCATTCAGTGCTAGGTTGAGTGTAGATATGAAGGATAGGGAGATGTCAAAGAGAATCACCTGGGTTACTCTCTCTCCCTTATTATGTGGAAAGAAAGCATTCTCACCTTTAAAGTCAGAAAAGATAGTAATATATCAGCCCAAAATGAGAGCTTTCAGGTTTTACTTTAAAGGTTCCCTTGGCCTTCTTTGTCTAGGTGTTAGGGGCTGAGACTTGACAATAATTATAGAAAATGCCAGTGCCAACAGGCATGAAAGATTACTGGCCTCAAGGGTGGCAGAAAGCATGTTCTGGGACAATGCCGGGAAGGGACCTCCTGGTCCTATCACCTCTGGCATTCTCTGTAGGCAGGTGGAACATGAGCCAGATTACACTTGGGCTCAGAGTCAGATCTGATGGCTCTAGCTGCAGCTAAAGCCAGTAAATAGAGCTTTCGAGGTGAATAATGACAGCAATTAAAAACTAGTGATTGAGTAAAGAGGGGAGAGAGAGAGAGAGATGAAAGATCAACTAAAAAAGAAGTTAATCCCTCAACAGAAAAGAAAATTTCAAAGGGAGTGAATATAGAAAGTGTCCAAAATAAAGGAATTTTCAGTGCAGGAAAAGTGGCAGTTGGCAGCTCAATTGCCGGTGGAAACAAATGTCTGAGACACAAATGAAAGCAAAGAAAGCAAAAAAAAAAAAAAAGACATTCATTAGGTTGTCGAAAGATGAAACCACTGTAGGAAAAGACCAGAGGATTGTTAGTATGTGCTAGAGAATGTAATATTCAGGGAAAGCATTAGTGACCAAAATCAGTATCATTTAGTGGCATCTTCCTCAGAGTTTGAAGAAATATAACAGGTTTATCCTGGGAAATACCAGAGATTGTATCTAATGATCTTTGAGAAAGGTTCAGAAACACAAATTTAATAGCATTCCAGAGATCAACCAGTGTCTTCTTGCCAAAAGTAAATGGGATTTCTCCCAAAGGCAGGAGGCATTTGGCTCAGAATGTAATGGGGAATATTGTGGGAACTTAGAGCAGGAATGCCCATGAGAGAAGTTAAATAGAATTTGAAGCTTCAAAGGAATCTCTGAAAGTGAAGTGATGAATATATAAAGTTTTACAATACTTCCAAGCAAAATATACTTTGGTATATAATAGTGAAAGTGCAAAGCTTTGTTTTTAATCTTGTAACTGTTCTTAGCATAAAAATCATGGGAGAAGAGTGAAAGCAAAATAAAACAATAAGAAAAACACAACAAAAAAAAAGCTAGGCGAATTTAACATGAACATTCAATGTAGTAGTCAGAAGACTTTTTCAGAATCTCATACTAATATGATGGTACTGTATATCATTATGGTTATATGACCAGTTAATTATTCTTTGAGACCTTCTAAACAGATCACTAACAGTTGAAAGACAATACCACCAAATACCTAAACTCTAAATAGAATCAATGGCTTATATATAGTGAAAATATTTCTAAGAGTTTTTAAGCATTTATACACAATTGGGTTTTTTTGTTTATTTGGTTTGTTTTTTAAAAAATTCAAATAAATATAGATTCAATCAAGTTACATGGTTTAGATTTTGGAAAGAGAGGAGAAAAATCAAGAAGAGGAGAATGTAAGTTGGATTTTTTGCTTATTAGGGGTGTGGGTTTTTGTATTTGTTTCAAACAATAAAACCACTTATAACTAATATAATTAGTTATTGGAAAGTTATGGAGTCCACTTGAAACTGAAGGAATAGTGAAAGAACTGTGCCCAGGAAGGTGGGAGGCAGTGCAGCTCCATGGACCCTGCTAGCAGAATTTACATAATTATCCTTTCAGAGAGCCCACTGTGATTAATTAGCTCCACTATTTTTCACCTTGGTTGCCTCTTCCTCTCAAATTTTAAAGTCCCAGAGAGAGTGCAAATGACCTGGATTCCCTACTCAGCACTGGTTAAGGAAAAGGGAGATACCTTACTTTGTAAACCCAAAGACTGTCCACAGAGGACAGTCCATATTCCACTAGGAAATGGGCATGCAGTTATCAGAGGAAAGGAGAATGATCCCAGTGTAGGAATGGAGAGAGGGTGAGTCCTTTCCTCTACATCATAAGAGGGAGGAAACATCCCTAAACAAAGATAAATTAACAAGAGAAAAGTATAACAAATTTCTTTGATCATGTTTCATATGACAGAAGAGTTATCAGAATGAAGACTCAAAGACACAGGAAAAACTATCCATTTTTAGGCTCAGATTCAATGAAGAATGGACAACCACATGGAAATATGACTGGACAAAAAAGTGTATGATCTAATGCTAGTAGACTAAGTGGAGAAACTCAGCAATACCTGTCTGTTTAGAGTCTTCTTGCCTCTCAGTAGCATTCCCTCCTTCTGGTCTGGAGCAAGACTCTCTCTGAAAAGGAGGTCTTATGACCTACAATCATACAAGGTACATCATAAAATTTCTTTACAAGTTCTTACACAGAAAGGCAGGGGGAAATGAGAGTAATATGTTTAGGTTTTATGACTGGACTTGGAGAAAATAGGTCCTTGTGGCCAGGCACAGTGGCTCACACCTGTAATCCTAGCACTCTGGGAGACCAAGGCAGGTGGACTGCTTGAGCTCACAAGTTTGAGATCAGCCTGAGCAAAGAATGAGACCCTGTCTCTACTAAAAATAGAAAAAGTGAGGCAAGAGGATTGCTTGAGCTCAAGAGTTAGAGGTGGTTGTGAGCTATGACGCCATGGCACTCTACCCAGAGCAACAGGTTGAGACTCTGTCTCAAAAAAATAAAAAATAAAAATGAGTCCTTGTGTCTATGACTGCCTTGGGGAAGACCAATTCTAGTTGCTATCACTTGCCTCAGAAAGAATGAGGGGCAAAAGATAAGACAGGAGAAGGTTAGAGAAAAACTTTGTTTCAGATGTAGCTCTTGAGGCCTTCACTAAATTTAATCCACCCTTCAATTTGTCAGTGATTTGTTTCTACTTTGGGAGTCAATATGAGTTGATTTAAGGATTCCCAACTTGTTCTAAAGTTTTTTTCAAATGGTCTATGTCTTTTACATGTCTTCACCACTGACCAAAAGTCTTATTAGGAATGGTTTAATCATGCATCTCCAGAGAGAGAGGAAGTATACTACACTGTGATTGTCACATATGTTGGCCCAAGTACTACTAATGGCCTAAGAGAAAATCTCTTTCAACTTCACTGCCCTCCTAGTGTGAGACAGGGAGGTCAACAGAAGCAATAGGCAGTGGCTGCAGTGTTTTAGACAAGTAATGAATTCTATTCTATAATATGCTCCTGTTCTTTCCAATTAAAATAAAAATTCAATATCTTCCTCCCATAAAAAGAAACTTAGAGTAGAATTACTACTCGCTGAAGCTACCTGTTCTCCTTAGTTTCACATTTTTCTCCCTAACAGCTTGACATGTGTCTATGGTTTGAGAATCACAACTCTAAACTTTTTCTATGTCAAGTTCTCTTCCATTCTTTAACATTCAGTAGTGCATTCTTAAAGAATGACTAGAGGTAATCTCTTAATGAAAAACTGAATCATATGCGTACCAACTGTTATCAGGCAGTATGATTCTGGTATTTTTAATAGAAAAATCTCCAAATTACATTCTCTCATGGTACTTGAAACTACTAAAAAAAAACTGAAAAGGTTTACTTATCCTTTTTGCTGTTTTAACTTGCTTATGCTATAAATTTGTTGCTGTATCTGATGAAAACCGTAGTAACACTGCTGCAGGTATTTTAAAAATAAGTTGTATTGATTAACAGTTCAAGACATGCTGAGCATCCAGCCAAATTTTAGTTATGAGGAATAGGTGAAAAGGTTTCTGTCAAGGGGTGTCAATTTGGCCCTAGGAAGCCAACTTTTCTGACAGCTCTGTACCACACAGGGGTTCTGAGTAACTGCCCCTATTATTTAGTAATTGACCCTGGCAGCAGTGAAAAATTGAAAGAGAGGCTGCTCAGAGACTTACCAAGAAGAACCTCAAGTAATGCAAAATGTCCAGGAAGCAAGAAAACTGAGAACCACGCAGTAGAAGGAGCATTGTTTCTGCCCACTGCCAGATCCGTTCTCATTAGGCTAAAACAAGAGGGAAAAGTTCTGAGTAAATACCAACTTTGAGACACAACAGGGTGGCAAAACTGGGAGATTTTGTCATCTTATATGGTATTACCTATATGCCCATTTTATTGGCAGTTATTATGTGCAGGTTACGTGCCTAATGTTCAGAGAAGTCAACCAAGCACATCTCCATTCATTCACATTTTGTTCATTTTGGTGTAGCTAGTTACCTAGCAAGCATAGCACTTTGTAGATAAATGGGACTCAGCAATCCAGCCCTTCATTTGTAGTACATATAACATTCATTAAGCACCTATTGGACTATATTCTGCTGATGAGGACACATCAGTGAAGAAAACAAAGCCCCTCATGAAGTTTACATTCTGGCATTACCAAGATAGTTGTATAATGTGGCTGCAATCTGGGTAATCAGTGATCAAAAATGTCATCAAATACCCAGACTTCAGAGCCAGGTGGACAGGGTTTAAAAGTATGCTCTATCACTTACTGTGTGACTTTGGGCAAATTTCTCAGTTTCATAACCATGTGGGGCCTTAGTTTCTTTGGGAATATAATGAGTAGATATAAGTGCTCTTCAAAGAAGGGTATAGAAGGCAAGAAAAAGCACAACCCAATGGTTAAGCTAGTCACTCTATCTCTGGGCTTCAATTTTCTCATGTGTGAAGGAGTAGGAAAAGATTCCTTCCTTCATAGGGGTTCCAGAAGGATTAAAGGAAATGATGTGTGTAAAGTGCTTGGCACAGAGCCTAGCAGAGAGTGAGCCTTTACTAAATGGTGGCTATTACAGCTTTAACCTGATTATATTGAACTGACATTTATTTAGTGAGGTTTTGCCACTGCACTTCAATTTTAAAAAGATTTAAGGAAACTTTCAATTAGAGCATTTGTAAAAATCATTAAACATTGGTCTCAAGGAAAGAAAACACTGCAGTATGCAGACAACCTTTAATACTCATGCATAGTTTAAAGATTAATGTTGTTCCAATGAAAAAGAGACCCTTCCAATAGCATTTTTAGTCTAGATCCCAGAGTCTAGACAGAATTGAGATATTGTCCTATTAGTTAAATTTATAAAGTAGGGTCAAATGTAAATAAACTCCCATAAACTTACTCTTGAATCACATTATAATATATTTCCAATATTCTTTATTGTTAAATTTTTGTATTTTGGCATCTGTGTTCAAAAGTGCGATTAATGTCTTAAAATACTTTCTATATATTTTATGAGTAAAAAGATCATAATGTACCTCATAAAATGAGGTAGTTTTCTTTTCTTATTTTCTATTTTCTAGAATGATTTATTAAGGAAAAAAAAAGTGGGACATTATTCCCTATTGATTGTTGTTGATAGCAAGTCTTGCAAAACCATCTAGGCCTAATGTTTATTTTGAGTTATTTGCAGTTTATGAATTCTATTTCTCTAACTTTTCTTTGTTTAATCAGAATTTATTTCTTCTTGTGGCAATGTTGACATTTCTCTGGTGGTGCAAAAATACAACCATTCATTTAATCATCTTTCAATTTTTTTTTTTTTTTGATACAGAGTCTCACTTTGTCACCCCTAGTAGAGTGCCATGGTATCATAGCTCATAGCAACTTCAGACTCTTGGACTCAAGCCATTCTCTTGCCTCAGCCTCCCAAGTAACTGGGACTACAGGTGCCTACCACAACACCTGGCTATCTTTTTTTTTTTTTTTTAAGAGATGGGGTCTCATTCTAGGTCAGTCTGGTCTCATCTCCCAGCATGCTGGGATTACAGGCATGAGCCAACCACCCCCGGCCATCTTTCAAATTTATTAACATAAAATTACTCAAAATTGTCTTTTCTGATTTTTAACGTATGTTACATCAATAATTATTTACCATTTTTGATATTAAATTTGAATTTATCCTTTTTTCTTTACTACCACTGCCTGAAGTTTGTCTTAATATTTTCAAAACTCGGGACATCATTAATCATCTCAAATTTCTGTTCCTTAATTTTTTTCTTCTTATTTCTTTAACTTTGTGCCATTGTTCTTTGTCTGGATTCTTAAATTGACCTATCAATTAATTAATTTCCTATAGAATGTGCAAGGCTGTAAATTTCCATCTAAGCACTGTTCTACCATACTACAAAATTTGGCCATTAGTGCCTTCAATATCATTTAATTCTGAATAACTGAGATTCCTTCTTAATTCCATCCTGATTTTCTCTGTAGTCCAAGAATTAATTAGTAGTTTAATTACTGGACATTAAATTTTATTATACATTAAATTTTACATTAAATTTTTTATATATTTATTATATTTTACATATAATTTACATTATACATTAAATTTTCTTTTTCCCTTTTGTTATTGACTATAGGACTGACTAACTACAGTAAGCTACAGTCTTTGCTTCCAATATTTCTGTTCTGGGCATGTTCTAGAATGCAATTTCTCTAATCTTTGGACTCACAATCAGGCTTCACTACTCAGAGAATGTCATATCCTTTAAGAAAATCTACACGGCAAAAGAGTATAATATTTAAACGTTCATATACATTTTTTATAATTAAATGAAGGATAATCTCTCACTTTTCTGGAGGAAACATTTACTTTTTCTATACCAATTTTATCAAAATTATGAAATACTTTAATGAATCTGAAGTTGATAAGTCATATTATTCTGGTGAGAAGAACAATATGAGTTTCAGAGGCTCAGTAAGAATTTTATCACAAGACAGTTTCACAAATATATTACCTATTATATCTTTATGTTCATATCCATAAAGAGGCAGGAATGTCAAAAAGGAAAACCTTGGCTCAGTGCCTGTGGCTCAATCGGCTAAGGCGCCAGCCACGTACACCTAAGGTGGCGGGTTCGAATCCCCAGCCCGGCCCAGCCAAACAACCAACAATGATGGCTGCAACCAAAAAATGGCCGGGCGTTGTGGCGGGCGCCTGTGGTCCCAGCTACTTGGGAGGCGGAGGCAGGAGACTTGCTTGAGCCCAGGAGTTGGAGGTTGCCATGAGCTGTGATGCCATGGCACTCTACCCAGGGGGATAGCTTGAGGCTCTGTCTCAAAAAAAAAAAAAGGAAAACCTTGTAGATGCTTTAAAAAAAAAAAAGCCTTAATTCATCTTTTTAGCCATAATCTGCTAAAATTTATGAGATCAAAATTGTTCTCCATGAAATATAACTCTTTTGAGAATCCATTTACTTTACTTTTACAATACTAATAACATTTTAATACAAAAAAATAATTTTTAAAGCCCCAATACCACATAAGTAAGAATACACAAGTAAGAACATGTTTATAACACCAATAGAACATTTGATTTTTACATCTTTAAAGATATTGGATGTTCTAATAGATTAAACAAAGAAAATGGTAAAAAAAAAAAAAAGTGAATAAAAATAAGAATGAAATATTTAAATTTATCAAAATTTACATCAGTGAACTTATTTAATTATATATAAGTTGCCATTTTTTACTAATGACTATACTGATATGTCTGTAAACAATGAAGATAAATTTATATCAAGCAATAAAAACATAACTTTTTCCTTTGAAAATTTTGCTTTTCTATTGAATTCTATCTGAACTTCAAAGTTGTATTAGAGTCTCAGTATACTAGTAAGTTACTATATCAGCTGGGAAATGTTCATCAATCTGATGTGCTTTCAGAATACTAAAAATCTTAGTCATGAGTTTGGTGATTACATTATTTGGTACCAGTTTTCTACACGCAAATAAAAATAGAAAAGGTAGGCATAGCATTGAAAAAAAAGTTGCTTGGCTTGAAGATATACTGGTACATTTAGAACCAATTCTAAATCATTATTTGTAGGGAAGGGTGTATGGGAAACTTCCTTTTTACAGCAGTTTCTTGGCTTCTGTTTCTCTAGATGGTTTGAAAATACTGAAAAGGAAAATTCAGCTGAATTTGTGATTAAGGATATTTTAGAATATACCACGTTTATCTCATATTGTTTATATGATTATCTCTTGTTCTCTGCCCCTACCTACTCCTCCGTCTTTCTCTGTTTCACAGAAAAAACTATGACATCAACATCCAAAGGAATTCTCCGCCCATTCTTAATCGTCTGCGTTATCCTGGGCTGCTTCATGGCAAGTCTGCTCATTTACATCAAGCCCACCAACAGCTGGATCTTCAGTCCAATGGAGTCAGCCAGCTCCGTGCTGAAAATGAAAAATTTCTTCTCCACCAAAACTGATTATTTTAATGAAACTACCATTCTGGTGTGGGTGTGGCCGTTTGGGCAGACCTTTGACCTTACATCCTGCCAAGCAATGTTCAATATCCAAGGATGCCATCTCACAACAGACCGTTCACTGTATAACAAGTCTCATGCGGTTTTGATCCATCACCGAGACATCAGTTGGGATCTCACTAATTTACCTCAGCAAGCTAGGCCACCCTTCCAGAAATGGATTTGGATGAATTTGGAATCACCAACTCACACTCCTCAAAAGAGTGGTATTGAGCACTTGTTCAACCTGACTCTGACTTACCGCCGTGACTCAGACATCCAAGTGCCTTACGGCTTCTTGACAGTGAGCACCAACCCCTTCGTGTTTGAAGTGCCAAGTAAAGAGAAATTGGTGTGCTGGGTTGTGAGTAACTGGAATCCGGAGCATGCCAGGGTCAAGTATTACAATGAGCTAAGCAAAAGCATTGAAATCCATACCTATGGGCAAGCATTTGGAGAATATGTCAATGATAAAAATTTGATTCCTACCATATCTACTTGTAAATTTTACCTTTCTTTTGAAAATTCAATCCATAAAGATTACATCACAGAAAAGCTTTACAATGCTTTTCTGGCTGGCTCTGTTCCAGTTGTTCTTGGGCCCTCTAGGGAAAACTATGAGAATTATATTCCTGCAGATTCATTCATTCACGTGGAAGATTATAACTCTCCCAGTGAGCTAGCAAAGTATCTGAAAGAAGTTGACAAAAACAATAAGTTATACCTAAGTTACTTTAACTGGAGGAAGGATTTCACTGTAAACCTTCCACGATTTTGGGAATCACATGCCTGCTTGGCTTGTGATCATGTGAAAAGGCATCAGGAATATAAGTCTGTTGGTAATTTAGAGAAATGGTTTTGGAATTAAAATTTTTTATCATTTGCACACTAGGTAAAATATTTTGTTGCAATATCTTCCAAGTTTTAAGGATAAGAAAAGAAATAATACTCTACTTTCATTTCACAATTTATTTTTACCATCTTCTCTTGAGTAACATGTATATTTTGGTGGTAATTTTTAAAAGTGCCACAGTTGCAGTCATTCCATTTGGTTTTAAATTATCCTGTATATACCTGATTATGTTTGTGGCAAAATAATTTATTCTTTACTATCATTTGTAAACATTTTTATTCACAGTTTTGTAATTGTCCATAATATAATTTGTGATTTGATTATTGTTTCTATGCTGATCAGCTATTTAATCTATTTCAGAGATGAAGATCCTTATCTCAAAATGTGAATGATTTTCACTAAGTATTATAATCAATCTTTAGTTCCAAGTTTACATACTGTAACGAAGAAAGAACATACTGCAATTGAGTCCTAACTTTTCTGACTTTGAAGTTGAGCCAAGTGTATAACTGTGTCTATTTAATCTATTTTTTACCTATTTGCCACATTTGTGAAGGCACAATTATTCATGTAGTGAATAAGAAAGATGTGAAGCAGAACTGTTCTCTTTGGGAAGATATTAGACTTCCCATTTATTTTCATTAAGCTGACTCACAAATGCAGCTACTTATTCTCATGATCTCGAGTAAATTATTCAAGTATTTTTAAATACCTAATTTGTTGTAATTTTCAGTACCTGGAAAATAATTCTAATGACACTTAATAAAATCTAAGACAGTTCTACCATTCTCTTCCTGACACTGATAACACTCACTGTTATAATAAAATAAGTAATTTCCTCAAGTAACAAAGAAAACAGATATTGGATATCTATAAATACAATGTGGACATAAAGTTCTTGTACAATTTACTATTTTATATATGGTACTATTTATGAATAATTTTAAATTACTTATCAATTTATTTTTTTTCTTTTTTTGTTTTTTAGGTTTTTTTATTAAATCATAAACACATAGATCATGTATACATTAATGCATTTATGAGGTACAATATGCTGATTTCATATAGACTTAGGAATGCTTATATCACACTGGTTAATATATACCTCATCTCATTTACTTAATTATTGTGTTAAGACATTTATACTCTATACTAATAGATCCAACAAGTACCCTTGCACTATGCACCATAGGTGTGATCCCACCATTCACCCTCCCTTAATCTGACCTTTCCCTTCCCCTCCTCCCTCTTTCATCTTGGGCCATTGTTGTGATCTATTCTTCATATGAAAGTGTGAGTGATTGTAAATTGGTTTTATAATAGTACTGAGTACATTGGATATTTTTCTTCCATTCTTGAGATACTTCACTAAGTAGAATATGTTCCAGCTCCATCCATGTAAACGTAAAAGAGGTGAAGTCTCCATCTTTTTGAAAGCTGCATAATATTCCATGGTATACATATACCATAATTTATTAATCAGTTCATGGGTCGATGGGCACTTGGGCTTCTTCCATGACTTGACTATTACTTATCAATTTAAAATATTTTTTTTCTGAAGTCCCAATACCTAAGACAGTTTTATTTTACTATATAGACAAATAAATAGACATACCATTTAAGTCATCATTATCAGTTGATTTTGGTTCTATCTCTTAAGAGACTATAAATGAAATATTCATCAGGGTATTAAATATAAGATATTAAACTTAATAAAATGGAGATCTATAGGAAACACACAATGCTAATACAGAGTAGGATATAAATTCAGATTTATTGAATGAATAAATACATGGCATTAAAAGTGATGGGAAATTTTTATTATAATAAAGTGGCAGTTCTACTTTAGAGGTTCTAATTGAATTGATGTTTTATGTTCCATTTTAGTAACTGTTTATACATAACACATTTAACCAGGGCTTTAGAAAACCAAACTAAACCTATCATAACACTAAATTTTTTTCAGAGTTTATTCCTTAATTTGGAATTGTCTATAGTATTTTCTTCTATAAGTTTAGAGAAGAGGAGAACTGAGATAAGCAGAGGTAGCATGTGAGAAAAGATGGAATGGTAATGATTCTTCAAGGAAAGGAGTCCTCAAAAGAATCTTCAATGGCTTTATTACAATCAAGCCAAAAATCCTTAAAACAATTAAGATATTTCTCCATTTGGATCTATTTGTGTCTTATTCTAACAATCCTATTACATTTTCATATCAGCAGAACTCAAATCCATGATGTTCTATATCAGATAAAAATTCGAGAGAAAAGTAAATTTCAATTCAGTAAAAAGGAGATATATTCAGCAATCCAGACTGCCTTGAAAAGAGAATGAGCTTACCCTGGTGCTGCAAAAATTTGAGCAAAGTAGTAATCCTAGATACAGGGTTGATCTAGGATTGTTTGATCCCCAGGTTAATTTCTTTAGCCATAATTGTACAGGTGTACAGTGTCAGGCAGTACCCTAACTACCACAGAGATAAGATGACAGGTACCATTGCTGCCTTTAAAAAGGAGTTCACAATTAAGTGGACACACATGTGAAAGTTTCCTTTCAATTCCAGCCCAAGTCTGCATTTATATATTCATCTCAGTGGAGCTTATATGGGTCACTACGGATTTAATGACAAACAAATAGCAAATTTGTTACCTAGCAAGTTTCCACGTTTCTAAGCTCCAAACTTAGTCTACTCATTTGGCCTAACGTAGATTCTCTTCATTTTACCCCTTCTAACCATGCTTCATTAAGAAATATGTCTGTATGGATGCACCTCTAGATAAGTAAAGATCTCTTCCCACATTTATTTTAGTGTTAAAATATTCAAATTCATATATTTGCATTTACTTTGTCAATTTTGGCCTATAAAAAGTATAGGGATCTTTAGAGGGTACATTGCTAAACAAATTGAAAGACCTGAGGGCAGTTGCCTCTGTTGCTGACTGTGAATTTACACTATATCTTGGACTGTGACTATAATCATATGCTGATAATACAATCCAACCCAAAGCAATACTACTGATTGACTAACTGGTACACTGAAAACCCATCACCATGCCCCAGAAGAATAAGTTTTCTGAATCTGAAGTGTAAAAACTAATGACTCAGCTGAACCATTCAGTTCAGGGTCCACTAATTTCTGGGTTTTAGAGATAGAAAGAATTATAGCAATGTTTATAAACTATTCTATTTATGAGTTAACTAAATCCAGAGATATTACTTATTCAAGACACATGTTGACACACATACATGCACACACATTCACAACAACTAGTGACAGTAATTAGGATTAGAATTGAGAATCCTGTCTCTTTTAATCTCACTTTTTTCATCACATTCCCTTCTTATTATAGAAATATATCTCAGTTCCTATATGTGAAAAGTCTTACTGGTATTTAGGATAGCATACTCTATGCAGAGCTTTGACTTTTGAAGATATTCAATAAGCAAAATCTCAAACTTGATAGCATTGTTTCTGGTTTAAGTGTTTTAGGAGTTGAGCTTTAGCAGAAGGAAATGGGCTTTCACTGCATTTAAGTGAAATGCAGCCCTCAAGTAAGTGTATGGTTCTCAGCTACTCCTTCAATAAATCCTGTGGATTATAATTATTTGAAGAATATTTCATGCAAAAGATACATTGATTTGAAAAAATTGATTTTCTACTGGTTATAAAATCTTATAATTATGCCTGGGGTTAATTGTGGGTATAAAAATAGAACAGACCTTTTAAAATGTTTTATTTCAACATATCAAAAAGGTACTAACTTCAATGGTCTGAATATTTAGATATTAATTATTGTAGGCCTTATTGTGGTAAAAATATTTAAATATTACAGGCCTTATTAATTAAGAACATACACTAAATTTTTCACATCCATCAGTATTATATTCTGAAAAAGAAAAAGACGTCACAGTCATATGTATTATAACAACTATGTATTTGACAATATGAAGTAGAACTGAAAAAAGTTCTAGTGAGGAACCAGTATACATTCAGAATTTTTATATTCACTATAAAAACAATAATAATAGAATGTGCAGAAATATTTTCTATTATGAGGGCATTTAATGTATAAAGTAACAGTATTTAGGAATTATTTGCTGAGCCTTTAAATTCTTGCCTCCATTGGAGGTTAAACATGAAAAGAATAGGAAACTGTGCTACAGAATTTTTTTTCAGTTCTTTTTTTTTTTTTTTTTGGCCAAAGCTGGGTTTGAACCTGCAACCTCCGGCATACAGGGCTGACGCCCTACTCCTTTGAGCCACAGGTGCTGCCCAACATAATTTTTTTTTTTTTGCCCACCTATTTTCATGCTTGATCCCATGAATCTTAAGGTAATCACCTAGAAAACATTGTTTGCATGAATTAATGCTTCTGAAACAAGTTTTACATCCTCACATTATGACTTTGTGCTTGGTCATATCTTTGAGCTCCCATAACTCTGATCTCATGTTGGGAACTTCTTAACAAATTATAATCAACCTGTTAAATAGAGCAAAATTCAGAATCTAAAGGATAAGCACAGTACCTAACACAAAGGAGGGTCTCAAGAGTTACTTGTTGAATAATAAATGAATGTCTTAGTGATCGTTGAAAAAATATGTTTTTAGATGTGATGACAGTAGCATCTTATTGGTGCAAATTGGAGATAATATTTTATATTTATTTTATTAGTTTGCTTCTTGGATGCAGAAGGAAGGTATACTTGTCACACCCTGAGCTAAAGCCCCAAAAGAAACAACATTACAAGAAAGATTAAAAAGGATTTGGACCAGGTTAACATTCTATTCAAATATTAATAACACACCAACTGTTTCTAATAGGAAAGAAATTTTGTATTTAAGGAGAGTATAGAGTACAAGCACTATGAAGGGCAGATACTTAATACCAAACTATGCATGGAGAGAAATATAGTTTCTTTCCTCCCTAACTTCATTGCATGTTATTGCAAACATCAATCAATTAAGATTATTATTTTTCCTGGATATCTATCTTCTAGAGATTTTGTAACATTTTGCAAATAAGGTAAGCTTCATTGCTAACCAGAGTGTTCTCCTTCTCAGTAATTCACATTGAATGTATCTATATCATATTCATCGTATAAAACAGTTCACATAACCTAAAGGAGAGACAGCCTGCTAAACCAGAAATATGAATGTCAGTAGTTCAACAAATGACAGTTTCGAGAAAGCCAGTTAACCTCTCAGGACCTTGTTGTTTGTAAGGTTCCTTCCACCACTATTCCTCTCTTGTCTAAGATACCTAAATTGACATATGCATGAATTTGCTAATGAAATTTCAATGGCCATCTCAAAATAATTTTTGAAGGTAATTATTTCAGACAGATTTCCCTTTTATTTCTCTACATAGACATTTAAAGTAGAAAACTGACTATTTAAGCCAATACTGTGGCAAGAGCCAATGAGAGCTGGACTATAGCAAATGCTCAGGGAACTGATCTTCCTTCTGGATTTCCTCCCCCTCCTTTGTCGTTTACCTGTGTCTCTTGAACTCACACTCACTGAAAACTTAATTGAGTTGCTACAGAAAAGCAACCAAATTTTGAGCATTATTTTGAAATTATTTTTGACCTTTCTGTCTTATCCAAAGTCATTAAAATAATCTATTTAATGAAATATTGATAGATGTAACAAGTGCAAGAAGACAGTGGAAACCTATAAGGCCATCCCTAGCCAGGAAGGGAGTAAGCTAGACTGCACATTCAGAAAATTGTGCTATTTTTAAATTCAAGGGTTAATATGTGTTCATGTACTTTATCTGCCTTGAAGATATTTTGATTTAAAAAGAAATTCTCCAAAGCTTTTGGTCAGTGTTACTCAAAGCAGGGTTCCTAAAAGTATTTATTAACAATACTGATTCCTGTGTGGTGGGTGCCCCATACAATTGAAATCTCTTCTGTTCCTGCTATACTTGAACCATTCTATCCTAAATCATTGGTTCTCAAATACACATATGTCTTTGGGACTTCCTAGATTACCTACCTAAGAATCACTTGAAAGACTGTTAATGATAATGAGTCTCTGGGTCTGAGATGGGACGTGAAATCTTTATTTTTAAAATTTCCCGGTGGCACCTGTGGCTCAGTGAGTAGGGCACTGGCCCCATATACCAAGGGTGGCAGGTTCAAACCCAGCCCCAGCCAAACTGCAACAACAACAAAAATAGCCAGGCATTTTTGTCTCTTGTCTCTTGTCTACTCGGCAGGCTGAGACAAGAGAATTGGCTAAGCCCAAGAGCTGGAGGTTGCTGTGAGCTGTGTGATGCCACAGCACTCTACCAAGGGCAACAAAGTTGAGACGCTGTCTCTAAAAAAAATAAAAATTAAAAATAAATAAAATAAAATCTCCCAGATGGTTCTGATGTTACCAACTTTGACATGTGCATTCCACCTATTAAATGGGAAGTATTGTTTTACTTAAATAATATGAGGTGTTGCCTTTCTTGAAGTACTCCTCTACTTCAAGCCCAATACTGTCTTTTATGCATGAGCAAGGAGCTCAGTAGCTAATTTCATGATTTGGAGCAGGTTGTCTATACTGTACAGACAGAATTCTTTCAAGTTGTGTGTGGCTTGTAGCAGTAACTCTCAAATCTGAATACACGTTAGAATCATCTGGAGAGGCTTTAAAATTGTGTATATCCAAGTACCACCTTAAGAGATCTGATCCATTTGTTTGAGGAAGAACCCAGAAGGCAAACAGGTGATAAGGCCCCACAGGTGATACCACTTACTGGTAGGTGGCCATGGCTAGGAACCACCAGTACCTACAAAAGACATCAGCATTTCTTTTATTTTTATAAAAGACAATCGTCAGGAATCCAGAAGCATTTTCATAATTTCGGTTGTAAAACTCTGAAGATGTTTAGCAGAAAGCTTATAAGAATTGATGAAAATTTAAGCAAGCCAAAGGAATAACCTTCAGGAGAAGGGGAACAAACATAATAAGGAGTATTCATGTATTCATGACTTCTGTAATTACTGCATAGGGGCAGGCGGAGAGGAACAGGACCCAGTGTGAGTAGGCGTTGACGGCATTACTAAACACACACACAACACCCCATTTGTGAAAGTAATTGGAGCCCAAGTAAGCCTAACTTTCCCTCCCTGAGAAATCAGTACATTAATAGTCAATTTAATTTCTTAGCCATTAGTATAACTTAAGTTGCAGAATGGAATACGAGGAAGATATTTGGAGATGACATTGTGGTAAGGAAAGAAGCCTAGAAATATTCAACAACTTACCTTGTCACTTTAGTGGATCCACTAGCTCAGACACAGAACTAATGATTTGTTAGAAAGAGAATCAACTTTCCATAGACTTTTCCTAAAGCTGAAAAAGAAAAAAAAATAAAGGCAAATAGTTACTCTTAAAACATTAAGATATAAATTCAACAAACACTAATGTATTTGTTTAGTGGTGCAGAAATAAAATGATTCTTACTTAGCCAGACTGTGATTAAGACTATTCTAATTGCTCATTGAAAAATATATAACATTTTGATATGAATAATCTTAACTGTTTATGTGTACATTTTTTAAACTGTACTGTGTTAGAAGAAAAAAAAAGTAGACTTAAGGAAACTTTATATTTTTATGTGTGAAAAAATGAATGATATTCAAAATAATGTTTTGAAGTAGTTCCTAATTGTGCCCTGTAAAGAACATAAGAAATGTTTATTATTTGAATTACGAAACTGAAAACTTTATAAACAGAATTATTTTTCTGAGGTCTCAGGCAACCAAGTGATTTTGAATTAGTTATATGTAAAGGATGTTAAATCAGACCATGCTGGGATTTCATTGCAAAAAACAAATATAAATTTAATCTGGAAAATGTTAAAGTCTGTTTTTACAGAAAGGTACGTTAACTGTGCTGACTTTCTACACATAGCTGTGTCCCATTTTGATTAATGAGGGTATAGGAAATAGAAAAGCAGGCTCTGCAGAAACAGTATCCAAAAGTTAAATCAACAACCCAGGACTCCTCATTATGTGAGAAGTATGTGCCAGAGTTACAACAGCGGCTGCCCCCTCTTGGACTGGCTTCATTAGCCACGTTCAGTCCCTCACATGAGGTAATGCTGAAGACGCCAGCCTCGTCCAAGGTGAGGTGGGGAGGAAAGGCGCTCAGCTCCGGTGGGACCTGTCTCCAGAGAATGTAATGAGATCAGGACTTTCACATACTGGTTTTCTCCTTCACGAGCCCTTGAGCAAAGGGAGATTATCTGACTTGTCTATGTAAAACTGGAAGCAATCTACTTTTTCAATAACAGATGATCAATCTAGAATATTTTATATACTATTTTAAAATAATCAAAGAACAAAAACTATCATACCAGGATCTTGAAACCAGGATTTTACTTAGAAGGGAAAAACAACCGTTTCACCTTGTGAGTGCCCCTACATTAAAATCAATGGAAACTCTTTCTCTGGAAGATTAACAGACTATGTGTCATTGGAAATAGAGACCAGGAAAAAAATAGAGGAAATGGTGATGCCTTTTTATATCATTAAAAAAAAAACATGCAAATCTTTGTGACTATCATCATGCTGGCAGCCTTTGAAACATATATTTTTTCACATGCTCTTTTTCTTTTTTTCAAGGATTAGAACTGGTAGGAGTCAGGGTTAAGAGAGTATTTGTGACAATATAAAAAAAGCATTGCTTTAGAGTCTTTAAGAATCAAATCATGCATAAGACAAAGATAATAAGTAATGTTTGCTTGTAGAAATGCAACTGGTCATAATTAACTGGAATGAAATTATTGAGTGTAATCATCTTTGCTGTAATAATGTGGCACGTTCTGATTTTAAAACAACATATGTGTATAGTAGAGGTTTTTAAGAGCTGTAACAAGTTTGTATCTAGACTCAAGTTCACAATGCTGCAGAAGAAAGAAAAAGTGTCAACAAGAAGCAAAAGTAAATGAGGGAGTGAAGCCCAAGTTCTAGTTTTCAAAACGTCCTGTAGCATTTCTGGGCCACAGATTTCTCATCTGTAAACAAGTGTGATGGATTGTACATTAGAATTACCTGAGAAGCTCCTAGTAAATCTTGATTTGTTGATTATAAATTCTCATTTAATCAGCCTAGTACAGGCCACAAGCTGCCCAATAGTCTTCTAGAATGTTTTTCTCCCTGCTCCCTTCCTTGTGGACGTGTCCCTGCTCCACAAGCCATGACAAAGGGGAGGAACAGGAGTTACCAGGTGATTTCTTTAGGAATTCTGATTAAAAGGTTTCTGAGGAAGAGAGCGGCAACGAAGTTCTACGAATAGAGACTGGAGAGTTTAAATGCTTTCTCTTGATCCCTCAAAAGTGCACATATAGACATATAGATCCCAATATCTTTTCTATGTGGTTCAAATGTAACTTTGAATATGACCTATGCTCAAGGAAAATCAAAACTGTCACACTGAAATAAAATGTGCCAATTCTAGCCAATCTGTGAATTGTAAGCATCAGTTATCCATAAACTACTTGGATGATAATTGTATGTTTTGTTAATGTAATGTAATTTTGCACTATTGTATTGTCATATTTAAGCAAACTCTTAAAAATATCCTGAAACCTAATGCCAAATGTACAGTTTATAGGTTTGTGTTATTTCTGATAAGGATTTAATTGCATTGTGCCAGTAGTTGTTTAATGCTATTAACTTTCTGTGTGTGTATTATTGCAATGCAGACCCTATAGGGTTGTTTTAAGCACACTAATTAATCATCTGGACTTTTATAGATAAAAATCACACATTGATCAGAAATCACTTTTATACTTATTTTTTTGTAGAGTATTTTTCCACACTTAAAGAAACATGATTATTTTATATCAAACATCAGCTTTTCTTTAAAATCTTATTTTAGTAGCTAGTGCATGTTTGAAATAAGATGTGTTAGAAACTATATTATAATATTAATGTTGTGTTTATATTAGGTGAAAAAAAAAATGCATGCCGTTAGTGATTCCTGCAGCTTTGAGAGGATTTACACTGCCAGTCACACCGAGGCTTTGTATCAATTTGTGTGTGTGATTCACGTCCTTTCGAAAGTCTTTTTTAAACTTTTGGCAAAGTGAAAATGTTATTCTTAGTGCTAATGAGCCAACAGACAATGTTGCTTTGCTTTTTCTAACTTTGCAGCATATTGTGGTAAATTCTCCTCCCCCCCACCACACACACACACACACACTTTTTCTTCTTAGAGTTTATTGTTGGCAATAAAATACAACAAATAAATGTGTTGGCAAATGATACAGTGTACTGTACAGCAACATAATATTACAAAGCATGGAGATGTGAAAATATCATCTTAACTCGTTTTATTCTGTGAACAGTATTCTGGCAGCTTTCTCAACCACCAGGAATGGTTTATGTTTTTTTACACTGCCAAAATCAGTACTACTGCCAGGAGGGGGAGAAACACGGAGGCCAGGAGTGCACAGCACTAAACTGGGCAGTGTAGACAGTCAATCAGTATAATTTGTAGGAGAAATAAAAAGTGAATTTAGCCTTTTTATTTAGGAAGCTAAGTAATTTTAAAAACAACATGAATTTAGGCTACAGAAGAGTCTTTACATGCTGATAATTTATAGCAGTCTTTGCAAATAACAAAAATTCCATTCAGTGAAGGGTTTGTTTTGCTTTTTTATTTGTTTGTTTTTCAGAAAATATACTTGTACTTTTGAAAGGGCTTAATTCTAAGCAGATAACATGTGTGGGCCAATCACTCCCCACCCCCAGTGAAATTAGTCATTCATCGTTATATATTAAGGACAGAACATAGCTCTTGGTGACTTAAAATACCAAGCATTTACACTGTTGGAAAGTAATTTCATTGCTATGTTATTAAAACACTGGGAATCCTATTTATGCATTTATTTATTTATTTATTTACAGAAATAGATTGTTTCCTTCCAGTTTAATTTTAACAGCTTCAGTGATGTTAGCATAGTAAGAAAGGTTGACTCTAGCTACTATTCTAAGTGGAAACCATGCAACTGAGTCTTGCTTCATTCTGAAGGTAAAGCATTTACACAAGTGACAGTTAGCCGGTCCTAACAGTGCCGAGGCCAACTTCACCTGCCAGATAATGTGACATTTAGCTCATGCTGATCTGGGCTCTTCGTTTGCTACCATTTTGTTCCCTTCATTGATTCAACCTGTAAATAACTTAACACTCTATGGCAGCTAAGCAAATATTTTAATATAAGCCATGAAAGGCACGATGCCATAGGAAATCTGTGTATTTAGCTATTTGGATAACTTGTATTTTCCACAAATTAAACTGGAGATGACATTTGAAATTTCTTTCCCTGAAAAATGCTATCGCAACATAGATCCCTGCTCATGGATGTCTTTCTAGGCTTATAAATATACAGTGTGATTGCTAGAATTTTGTGAAATCTTGTTCAGCAATTAATAGTGATTTAAGCAATCTGTGCTAATATCCCAAGGCAGAAATAAATGTATAAAGGATTTGAGCCTGTATGTGTAAAAAGAAATCTTCAGTTGTATTTCTTATATTCAATGTAAGTACCTCACTGATTTAGCATTGAAGTTATTCCTTGGATGTGTAAATAATGATGTTCCTTTCAGGCTTAATGAATTCCTGTAATGTGAATGTTATTTAAAATAAAAGAATTCAATTTGAATGTACATTAGTTAGTGCTGTTTATTTATAGTGCTTAAATTCAAAATAATTCACTTGAGAAGATTCATTTTAATTACATGCAAATCTAGATTCTCTGCATATATTGAATTAAGGTTTTAAACTAAATAAATATATTTTCTAGATTATGTGCTCATTACAAATACCGAATCAGCAATGACAGCCAGTGTACTTACCAAACTGTTCTACACTAGTCTGCTTTCTTACTTTCACATTGCTTTAATGGATTCAAGGCTGCAATTAGATCCACTAATGGTTTAGGCTCGTATCCACTCGTGATTTGGGAAATAGAGAATCTGTCCAATTCTCTATTCTACATACTTTCCTGACTGTTTTTATTCAAGCCTCTAGATTCAGCTATCATTAATAAGCTAGTATCTCAAGCATATATAGACTTCTCCGTGTACATAGACTGCTATCTAACTTCCTACAGATACATTGACAAGGACAGTTCTCTGTGAGGGGATTCCGACACCTAATCACCCCTAATCTTCCATTCACTGCATAGCACTATTATAAATTATGTTGTCTAAGTCCATGACTTGGAAATCATTCTTGATTCTTTCTTTTCTTTTTTCCCATATTGTATTGACCATGAAATATGTCCATTTTCTTCTGGTCCAATGCTATTGCTTTATTCAGTCAACAGCCATCGTGCTCTTTAACCAGTAATTTTTCCCAAGTTACACACTTTCTTTGGTTCACTATTGTTTTGGGGATCAATTATTTGGCAGTATGTTCTATATTGTCCTTTAGCATTTGGCCGAATATATTCCAGAAGTAAAATGTTTCAGAGGTGTTCAGAGACTGAGAAAACAGATAAGATAATTAGCATTTTCATGGAGGAAGTAAATTGCAGAATAGTCCTGGGACAAAGGAAGAATTTAGTTAGACAGCAGACAAGACGTGTCAAGACATGTGAATATATCTTCCAGGGGGAACAAACATAATGCCTTGGAAATACGGTACACTGAATAAATCTGGCTGATTTTAGTGGTACTTTCCCGAAGAATGGTACTAGACAAGGCATTAGTGAGTTTTAAAAAGGTCAGAATACAGAGTTTGACACTCAAATTGATAAGTTGAGATCAGGTGAGTGGATTTGAAGTGAGTTTGTTTGATTGGATTTATACTGCAACATGATACAAAGTTACTGAAAATTCATGAGCAGATGTACCATGTGTGCACAGTCACAAAATGCATCTTGTTAAAACTCTAAATCATTAAAAAAAAAAAAATGTCACCTAGCATCGTAATAGCTTGTTCACCCTCATGACCAATTCTGACATGTTTTATGAACAGTATCTCCGTTTGGCCGAGAGAAGCAATGGGATGGTATCTCCAACTGCCTGGGATCTGGGGCTGGACTGCTCACATTCAACTCTCAGCCCTTTCACTCCCAATTGTGGCCTTAAGAAGGTTATTTCACCTCTCATCACCTCAATTTTGTTGTATGGAAGACAGGAAAAATAACAACACCTTTCTTAGGTAAAATTCTTGTAATTCTTAAATGAGTTAATAAGCATAAATTATTTACAAAAGTATCTGACAAAAAGAGGGACTTTACCTAACAACAGCAATCAGTGTAACCTAATCCTTTGTACCTTCAATGAATCCCAAACAATAAAAAAAGTATCTGACAAAGTAATGACTTAATTCTGACTTAAAAAGCAACACAAACATTTTACAATACACTTTCCTTCAGCTCCTCCACTCTTAAACCATCTTCTTCTAAACATACATTGTTTTTTTAAAAACTTAGATCTCCAAATCACTGCTGTGTGCCTGGGTAGAGGGAGAACGTGGCTTTCAAACAGAGAGGAGTCCAAGAACATGATTGGATGCTTCCTAGAGGCAGGAATGATATTGAGTTTTTGACAACCTATGTTCAGTGATCAGGTACTCTGAAATAAAAACTTCCATAAAAGACAGACTCTGCTTTAGGAATTATTATATCTGACGTTAGCTGGAGAAGATGGTAATATGAATTTATCGCATTGCAAGAAGTCTTACAACTGCTTTTTGAGCATGAAACTGCCTTGGGAAAAACTGAAAACTCCTTTCCAGGTAAGTGATGGATTTTTGTCCTCCTTGTCTTTTATTTCCTCTCTCTCTCTGACATTGTAAAAAGGACATTTTAAGAAATGGAATACCTTTAATAATGGATATGTTGTCTTAAGTCTGCCAGAAAGTAAGCCCAGTTCTCAGAAACCAGCAGGACACAAAAACCTACAAGACTTAATCTGTGACAGAGATCAACTAGATTATTCTTAAAGGTTCAGTGTCCCTCAGAAATTGCTGCATTCTGCCATGATTAGTTAAATATTAAGCCTAAAAGCTACAGCAGACCTAAAACTCAGGATTTTAATTATTCAAACATAATTACTTTGGGCAGAAAAGCTATTTTTAGTCTATGAGTTTAGAATCCTAAGAAAACATTTGTATGCCCATTGCCCATTTATTCAATATGTTAACATATGTTATTTATTTGAGTAAATGACCATGTTTGCAAACTGAACACTGCATCAACTCTAAGTCCCCAATTATGCTAGTGCCAAACATTAATTCCTTGCTGTGCTCAATGAATAAAAAAATTGTATCATTGGTCAGAAACATTTGAAAAACGCTTCACAAATATTCCTTTTTCAGAGATTCACAATGTCCTTTTATCTATTAAAGTCCCTTAGAGGTCCTTCAATAAAGGATATCTTTTACTTTTATTTAACCCAGAATGAGAAGCTCAGTTTTTCTGTAATGCTAATGTACATCCCAGATAAGTAGTGGTCCAAGTAAGGCCAGTTGTTTTTTGCTTTAATATAACCTGGGTCCAATATCATAAGACCCCTGTGTCAGACCAGCCCTTTTGAGGCCAGCCTTCCCTACTGGACAGCAATGCAGCCTGGTCTGGCCTGGGCGTGGATTTACATTCTGTGCTCATCCTGGAAATCGCAGTCCTCTCAAGAGGAAACCCCAGCAGACGACACAGTCATGACATTGGATCTACTCCAGGATTTGTAGTCTAAACTCTCAGTTAGGAGTAAACAAAATCTTACAGTGGTTCCATCAGCTATTCACCAAAACACCCAAGACTATCCACTCCCTCATTAGACTACAGCAGAACTGTTTCCCTAGGACACTATACAAAATGACCAAGGAAACTAAAAGCCCATTTTATATCTTTTATACTTGAGACTATTGAGAATAAAAATCCCTGATTTCAGTACAAAACATATGACAGTGAATTCTACCAAACAAAGCTCTGGATCCTATTTCTTCCTCCCTGTCCCCTCTCTAATCAATTTCAGCCTCAAATGACTCTTAGGCATGGTCTTGTTTACTGTACTGACCTGGGGAAATCTAGGCAAACCTGAAACCTAGAACTAGTTCTGCCAACTGAAGCAAAGAAGGCACTAGAGAGGTAGAACCCTCTAGATGCTAAAAGAAAGTCTATTATGGAGAGTAACGCATTCTACAATTTCCACATGTCAAGGCTGCAGGCAACAGATGATATTCCAGGGACAAGTGAAGGATTAGTAGAAGGCAAAAAGGAGGAGCAAATACATGTTTGAATCCAAGTACCAAAGCCAGGAGGCAGGACACAGCCCGTATAGACTTCTCATAAAAGGCAGGAGCAGCTGTCAGGAAGAGGAGGTGAGGCAGGAAGGAGTGGCTGGGATCTGAGGGGGAGAAGTGCCAACAGCAGATGTGGATTCTATGGACAAATGATTTTTATGCCCTGCACTAAATAAACTTTGGGGTTATCTATTTTTAAAAGATCTTTCTCTTCAACCTAAGCAAGAAGGATAATTGTTTTCCTCACTTCGTGAGTAGGAAAAGTAAACAGCATCAAGATAATAATGATCATTTTAATGCAAAATCAACTATAACTAAAAAATCAAACTGCACCAATTCTGTGTATATGTCCATTTGTTTCTATGTGTGAGCATGTTAGTTTCTTAATTCGGTCTTCAAGAATTGTATTTCCACATGTAAATTGAGAGGATTTGTATAGCCTGTAAGGTGGTCATCCAAATCTACTTTCAACAATAGTCAATCAACAGATAGATTATATCTTTAACGAGATCTAGAAAGAGAATGTTAATATAATTCTCATCCAGTATTTTAGGAAACTATGGAATCATTGTTTAAAGTTTCCAGTGAATGAAATCATTGTAAGATAATTTTCAATAAATTTGAAATCTTCCAGTTTTGGCGCCCTACACACCATAGCTATTCAATAAAGGAAATATACAAATGAAAATCTTTATTCTATCCAAAAAGTAAGAGTAGACATTGATTTTATGTTATAGTAGTATTTTACTAGCATTATTCAGAAAACTTTATACAGCCTTTCACTATTAATCAACAAGAGATGCTTTCTTTATAGTCACTTAATTTGATGCTAAGTTATTTCCAGTTTGGCCCCAATTCATGCAATTTTCTTAACTCACAAAATGCACCATAGAGTCCCCATATTTAATTAGTTCCAATCAGTTAAAATTTTCTAATCATTAACTTGTTTATTAATACAATTTTAAAGCCAAGTACAAAATTTACCATTTGATTAAAATAGCTTAGGCAAGTTGGTTAAAAATTTATTCTAACTTTCTTTTTTTTTTTTTTTTGAGACGGAGCCTCAAGCTATCCTCCTGGGTAGAGTGCCATGGCATCACAGCTCATAGCAACCTCCAACTCCTGGGCTCAAGCGAGTCTCCTGCCTCAGCCTCCCAAGTAGCTGGGACCACAG
>CAUYQV010016550.1:0-15829 GCA_963574575.1 Galagoides demidoff | reverse complement strand
ACGTTTTAAAACAATAACTGAGAAAATGACATGAAGGCTGTGTTGATCAGTTTGATGGAAGTATTTCGGATTGCATGTGAAAACCCCACACTGTACCCCGGAAGTGCATTAATGTACATAGTTACCATTCAATAAAAAAATAAAATATAATAAAATTGTAACACTCAAGTCACATTTGACTTCTACAATTTACGAGAGATGCAATATACAATATGCAATATAACAAATGTTATTGGTATATATTGAGTATTATAATTTCAGTACAGCTTTTTGCCTTTCTTAAAATGTGTAGGCTCGGCACCTGTGGCTCAATCGGCTAGGGCGCCAGCCACGTACACCTAAGGTGGCGGATTCGAATCCCCAGCCCGGGCCCGCCAAACAACAATGATGGCTACAACCAAAAAATGGCCGGGCGTTGTGGCGGGCGCCTGTGGTCCCAGCTACTTGGGAGGCGGAGGCAGGAGACTCACTTGAGCCCAGGAGTTGGAGGTTGTTATGAGCTGTGATGCCATGGCACTCTACCCAGGGGGATAGCTTGAGGCTCTGTCTCAAAAAAAAAAAAGAAATATTTAGTAAACAGAAGGAAGTAAGAGAACATGCTGTGCACATAGCTGGGAAGAGCATTCCCAGGAAGAGGGAACATGTGGACGCCTGTCTTGTAGGTTCAAAGAATAGCAAGGCCTGAATAGCCTGAAGAAAGAAATTGAGAGAGTAACCGAAAATGAAGTCAGAGAACTAAAGGAGGGATGTGTAAATAGAATAGGACCTTATAGACTAGGTGACTACTGTTGGCTGAAATTAAGGCTGTTGAGGCATAAATAATTTTTTTTTTTTAGGGACAGAGTCTCACTTTATCACCCTCAATAGAGTGCTCTGGCATCACAGCTCACAGTAACCTCCAGCTCTTGGGCTTAGGCAATTCTCTTGCCTCAGCCTCCCAAGTAACTGGGACTACACTCGCTCACAGGCATAAATAATTTGATAAAGGTTTATTGGAAGTCAAATGTGAGGATCAACCCAGGAGAATAGACCAGCAAAGTTGGGAGTGTTTTGGAGTGTTTTGGAGTCTATTACATGTTGGAAGGCTTACACCTTAGGAAAAGGGAGGGGAACTCCTCATATTCATTGGTAAATACTATACAGAGGTTACAATCACTGGATACATATTGCAACATAAACTGACATGTCTATGTGTAAGATAACAGTAAAACCTTATGATTCAAAAATAAAGCAGCATCCTTTTTAGTGTCAGTAAATTGCGCATTGATCAGTACATCAAAAATTAGAAGAGGGGCTCAGTGCCTGTGGTTCAAGCGCCTAAGGTGTCAGCCACATACACCTAAGGTGGCAGGTTCAAATCTAGCCTGGGCCCGCCAAACAACAATGACAGCTGCAACCAAAAAATAGCTAGGCATTGTGGCGGGCACCTGTGGTCCCAGCTACTTGGGAAGGAGAGGCAGGAGAATCACTTGAGCCCAGGAGTTGGAGGTTGCTGTGAGCTGTGATGCCACGGCACTCTACCCAGGGAGATAGCTTGAGGCTCTGTCTCAAAAAAAAAAAAAATTAGAGAGGAGTCATAATAAGATGCTCAGGGTCAGGATGTCACCATGAATCACAACAAATTAACCCAAAGGTGGGTTAATTTGAAAGTCTGTTTACTTTTCAAGTACTTTGTCAGTGTGACCTGTGGGTTATTATTTCACCCTTTTGATCAAAAATCTTTCCATGGAAACATTGAAAAATTTCTGCTTAGGTTAGAGTGGTGGATGTCCTTCATTCTTTGGCACTGGCAAGGCTCTTTCCTAGGAAGTCCTGTCCCTGGGTGAAAGGGAAAGAACCTTGTTATTGTAGGTGGGCAAGATTTTAATGCTATTTTCCTGAATAATGATTTATCTCAAGGGATGACTGTTACTGTGGCCTTACCCATTAATTGAAAGCAAGCAGAAATGCAAACCCTAAATAACTTAATGGCCAGAAAAATTATAACTATGTTTATGATTATAATAATAACAACTTTTTTTTTTTTTTTGAGACAGAGCCTCAAGCTATCCACCTGGGTAGAGTGCTGTGGCATCTTGGCTCACAGCAACCTCCAACTCCTAGGCTCAAGCAAGTCTCCTGACTCAGCTTCCCAAGTAGCTGGGACCATAGGTGCCTGCCACAATGCCCAGCTATTTTTTGGCTGCAGCTGTCAATGTTGTTTGGCGGGCCCGGGCTGGATTCGAACCTGCCACCTTAGATGTATGTGGCTGACGCCTTAGCCACTTGAGCCACAGGCGCTGAGCCATAATAATAACAATGTGAAGATCAGATTGAAATAAAGAACTTAGTCCTAAGAGCAACCAACTAAATAAGCCATCAATTTATAGCTACTGTCACTTGTTGGATCTTCTCTGGTCTTTGGAATTTCATTTTAGTTTTCTTGGAAGAAGTGAAACAATGAGAAATACAGCATTAATAATTTGAATAGTAGATGGAGATAGGGTCCAAGATGACTGACTAGATACAGCTCCCTATGGCAGGGAGATGGAATGAAACAGTGAGTAGATATTTACCTGTAGATAGATCATCTAAGAGAGAACACTGGGATTCAACAGAGAAACTGTGGGAGGCACAAAAAGCAAAGGAGAGGGAAGTGAGACACCTGCTTGGCCAGATCAGCAGCAGTCAGGAGAAGCACCCACATGTGGGAAAGGGGCAAGTGAGAGACCCTGGGGCTCCACACTTGTCCTAGACTTTCCAGTCCTACCTAGGGGAGAGTCTCACCTGCTCTGGGTGTCTAGACTATCAAAAAGAGCTGCCTAGAGATTGCACTGTGGCATTGCTTTGGAGCAAGCATGTGGTGGGATCCTACAGGCTTCTAAGCCGTGAGCACTGCAGCTGGCACTGAGAGCCCAGCCCTGGAGTACAGCATCTGCCCTGGGCCAATGCTGCTGTTGCTGCCTCCTCTGCACCACTGCCTGGCTAGGAGGGAGGAGCAGAGGCCAGGAACGTTCACAAGCTCCAAGGGAAAATACTGCGGTCCCCCCTGCACAGACCTAGCTGCTGCACAAGCAAACCTCCATAGCCACCTACCTCAGCTGCTCACACTGAGAGCAACAGTGTGAACCTTACCTGCCCCAACATTTCCCAGCACCTGTTTGGACTGTGACAACCACAGGGGAGCGGGGAGATGGAGGAGAGCAGCCATGTTCCCAGAGTTCTGACATGTTGGATGGGCTCTCCCAAGGGGACGAGGAAGTGCCATGAACAATTTTTAGGACAGTGGAGGGCAGAGGGCATACTCTCTTGCACCAGAGAGCCTTCAGCTCAGGATCCAAGGTCGTCTGCACCCCTCCCAGGGAAGATGAGTATGGACAGGAGTCTCTAAGATGGTGGAGTTCTTATAACCCAGAGTAGAAGCAGCACTGGAGGCCAGGAAGAGATGTGGAGATGGGGAACTCCCCTCCAAAACCACCCTACGCTGTGGACACTGCCACTTCTGCTCCCAAGCATGGGCTTTTGGTGAGGAAGCTGTGGGACAACCAGTTCTAGGCTTGTGAGGAAGTGCACCCCCAGTAGAACTCTGCTCACCACATTTGGGTTTGCGTAGAGGGTGTGGCTCATTTCCCTCCCTTCACAGACGGGCAATGTTTTTGCTGTTGTCTCAATCAGAGCACCCCAGGCTCTGGGGCTCTATAGCTAACACTTCTTAGGACCTACTCAAACTGCAGCAGCCTTGTTGAACCAGTGGGTCTTAAGGAATGATGGTTTTCCTGGGGCTTGGGCATTCAGGGCAGGCCACTGCTAGCTGATATAAGGGTATAGCATGCCAGAGGGCCAAAGAGCACCAACTCTCCAACATTAGAGGCCTTCTGCTCCTTCTCCCCTTCCCTACTCTGCAGCTAAGCCAGCCATAGTTGTTTCTATTAGGACTTAGGAGGGTTTCACAGGAGATGATTAAACCAGAGTACTTGGAAAGGTATGCACCACTTCTGACAGAGTACCTGTCACATCCAGGATCCCATGGAGCTTGGGGCTCACTCCTTTTCCTCTAAAAACAACAGCGAGTACAAAAGCTATCGCCTATCCAGAGGGAGGGCTGCTCCTTGAGCCACTTGCCTCTTCTGGCAGAAGCCTACATACCCTAGGGGCAAGTCCCCTCGTGCAACCATACCTCCCCTTCAGAGCATTTCAGCCATAGCCCACAGCCAGTCTGGTAACCCAGTACACAGTGGATTGAGCTGCCTCCACCCCTGCTTCAGCTGGGGCTAGGTTGGGAGTTGGGAATCTGTGTATTCTTGTGCCCCCAAAGGACAGAGACCCTTCAGAGAGAGGGAGATGTGAGTGGCCTGTGCATCCCACAGCTGCTTACCTATGCTAATCTTGTCAAGAGGGGCCTGTCCCAGGTTCACAGTGCCTCTGTCCTTCTGCCTGAGCATTCTTCTCCAAAAAATCACACCCACTATCACAGCAAGCAACTAAATTCAGAGGCTTAAGTGCAAGTTTGCCAGCCTGGTCTTAGTCTGTTCCCTCAGGACTCAACCACATCATTTGGAGGGCTGGGAAATGAGGATTACCTAACTTAGGCCACCACTGTTGGCACCTGAACATTCTCCCAGGGGTGTGAGGTATAATCATCCCAATTGCCAGTAGCACCACAGTGGGTACCTAGCTACATGAGCCAAAAGGCAGTGTACCACTTCCTCTTAACGTTGAACAGCAGAGTTGCTAGCAGAGAAGAACAGATGAACCACAAATATATTTGTTTTGAGCTGAGAGAAGAGATTTCAGATGAAAAGGAACCAGCATAAGAACTCTAGCAACATAAAAAAATCAGTCTGTTTTGACACTCCCAAAGTATCACACTAGCACGCACCCTAGCAATAGACTCCAACTGAAAGGAAATTTATGAAATGTCAAATATGGAATTAAAAATAAGTGTTGCATGTAAACTCAAAAGGTTTGATGAGAAAATTGAAAACCACCACAAAGTAAGAAACAAACAAAATTTTGGACATGAGTGAAAAATTTATTAAATAGACAGATAGTGAAAGAGCTCCAAAATTTCTGGAAATGAAAGAGTCATTTAAGGAATTTCAAAATCCCGTGGAAAATGTTAACAGACTAAACCAAGCAGAAGAAAGAACTTAGTGCCTGAAGACAGACTTTTGAATTAACTCAATTAGTCAGAAATAAAGTAAAAATAATCAAGAGAAATGAACAAAATCTCCTAGAAATGTGGGATTATGAAATATCAAAATAAAGGCGTGGCACCTGTGGCTCAATTGGCTAAGGCGCCAGCCACATACACCTGAGCTGTCAGGTTTGAATCCAGCCCAGGCCTGCCAAACAATGATGGCTGCAACCAAAAAATGGCTGGGCATTGGAGCAGGTGCCTATAGTCCCAGATACTTGGGAGGCAGAAGCAGGAGAATCATTTGAGCCCCGGAGTTGGAGGTTGCTGTGAGCTGTGATGTACGGCACTCTACCCAGGGTGACAGCTTGAGGCTCTGTCTCAAAAAAAAAAAAAAAAAAAAAAAATCGGGGCAGTGCCTGTGCTCAAAAGGGTAGGGTGTCGGCCCTGTATGCCGGAGGTAGTGGGTTCAAACCCAGTCCTGGCCAAAAAAAAAACTGCAAAAAAAGAAAATCAAAATAAAATAGCCTGGCATTGTGGCAGGTGTCTGTAGTCCCAGCTACTTGTGAGGCTGAAGCAAGAGAATCACTTAAGCCCAAGAGTTTGAGATTGCTGTGAGCTGTGACACCACAGTACTCTACTGAGGGCAACATAGTGAAACTTTGTCTCAAAAAAAAAATAAAATAAATAATCAAAATATAAGAGAAACTTCTCTGGTCTTGTTAGAGATTTAGACTTCCAAATACAAGAAAGTCGACAAACTCCTTGAAGATTCACTATAAATAGGACATGAGCAAGGTACATAGGCATTAGCCTGGCTAAAGCCAAAGTAAGGGAGAAAATCTTAAAATCTACAAGATGAAAGCATCAGATAACTTACAAAGGAAAACCCATCAGACTAATGCCAGACTTCTGATCAGAAATCTTACAAGTGAGAAGGAATTGGTGTAGCATCTTTAGCTCTCAAACAGAATAACTGTAGCCAAGAATTTTATATCTTGCAAAACTAAGTTTCATAAATAAAGGAGAAACAAAGTCTTTCCCATTGAAGCACACACTAAGAGAATTTGTTACCACTATACCTGCCCTACAAGTAATGCTCAAAAGTACTATAGGCACCAAAAAGAATGGTTAATACTCACTGGTGTGAAAGTAAAAGCTCACCACATTTATAAAATAATAACACAAGAAGAATAGGAAGCAACCAGGTAATAATCAATAGGATGACTAGAATAGCATCTCACTCATCAATGTTTATATTGAATATAAGCCATCTAAATGCTTCACTTACAAAGTATAGGTTGGTAGAATATATACAAAAACACAAATATCTGTCTCCAAAAACCTCATGTAACTCATAATCACATAGAGGGGGAAACAATAAACTAAAGGGGTGGAAAACAATATTCCATGCAATTGGAAACCCAAAACAAGCAGAAGTAGCTATTCTTATATCAGATAAAACAGATTTTAAACCAACAACAGTTAAAGAAAGATGAAGATGGCCATTATATAATGATAAAGGGATCAATTCAACAAGTGGAAATAACATTCCTAAATATATGTGCACTTAACACTTAAGTATTCCAGATTCATACTAGACTCATGAAATTAAATTAACAGCAACATACTAATAGTGGGGGACTTCAACACTCACTGAAAGAACTAGACAGGTCATCAAGGCAGAAAATAAAGAAATAATGGACTTAAACAAGACTCTAGAACAAATGGACCTGACAGACATTTCCAGAATATTCTGCCCCCAAACTGTGGAGCACATGTGCTTCATATCAACACATGGAACATTTTCCAAGAGAGATGATATATCAGGCCACAAAACCAGTATCAGCAATTTTAAAAGACTGAAATCATACTATGTATCTTCTCAGACCACAGTGGAATAAAACCAGAATTCAATACCAAGAGGAACTTGCAAAATTTTACAAGCACACAGAAATTAAACAACCTGCTGCTAAATAGTCTCTGGGTCAATGACAACATCAGGATAGAAATCAAAAAAGTTTTTGAATTCAAATAACAAAGTGTGGCTCAGCACCTGTAGCACAGTCATTACAGCTTTGACCACATACACCGAGGGTGGCGGGTTCAAACCTGGCCCAGGCCAGCTAACCAATGATGCCAACTGCAACAAAAGAATAGCTGGGAATTGTGGCAGGTGCCTGTAGTCCCAGCTATGTGGGAGGCTGAGGCAAGAGAATCTCTTAAGCCCAAGAGAGTTGAGGTTGATGTGAGCTGTGATGTCACAGCACTCAACCAAGGGTGACATCGTGAGACTCTGTCTCAAAAAACAAACAAAAAAGGGTACTGTGATTGAATCAGTAATAAAAAATATCCCAACTAAAAACCCCCCAGGATCAGCAGACTTCATAGCCAAATTCTACCAGACCTACAAAGAACTATCCTATTAAAATTGTTCCATCTCATGGAGAAGGAAGGCACCCTCCCTAAACCACTCTATAAAGCCAGGAGAGGATGCAACAAAAAAGAAAACACAGACCAATATCTCTCATGAGCATAGACTAAAAATCCCCGACAAAACACTAGCAAACTGAATCCAACAGTATATAAAAAAAAATTCACCATGATAAAGTGAGTTTCATCCTAGGAATTCAAGGATGGTTTAACTTAGGCAAATCAATAAAGGTAATTCACCATATATACCGAATTAAAAACAAAAACCAGGCTTGGTGCCTATAGCTCAGTAGTTAGGGCGCTGGCCACATGCATCGAGGATGGTGGGTTTAACCTGGCCTGGGTCTGCCAAACAACAATGACAACTAACATAAAAAAAAGCTGAGTATTGTGGTGGGCATCTGAGTCCCAGCTACTTGGAAGGCTGAGGCAAGAGATTCACTTAAGCCCAAGAGTTTGAGGTTGCTGTGAGCTGTGACGCCGGGGCACTCTACTGAGAGCAACATACTGAGACTCTGTCTCATATAAATAACAAAATAAAATAAAAACAAAAACCATGTAATCCTCTCAATAGATGCAAAAAAAAAAGTGATAGTTAAAATCCAGCACCCCCTCATATAAAAACCTTTAACAAAGTAGGCATAGAAGGAATATATCTCAAAATAATAAAAACCATATATGAAAAACCCACTGCCAACAACATACTGAGTAAATTTGAAGACATTTCCTCTAAAAGCTAAAACAAGACAAAGTTGCCTAATTTGACCACTTTTATTAAAAGTAGTCCTAGTCAGAGCATTCAGGAGAGAAAAGGAAATGAAGGGCATCCAAATCAGAAGAGGTCAAACTATCCATTTGCTGATGCTATGATCTCTTATTTAGAAAATCCTAAATACACCTCCAAGGACTCCTAGCAATAGTAAATAAATTCAATAAAGTCTCATATTACAAAATTAATGCATAAAATCAATAGCATTTCTACCTATTAATAACAGCCAAGCTGAAAAGCAAATCAAGAACACAATCCTACATAAAATAGCTGAAAAAAATACCTAGATGTCCTTAACTAAGGCGGTGAAAGAGCTCCAGAAGCAAAACTACCAAACACAGATGAAAGAAATTGTTGATGACACAAATAGAAATACATCCCATGCTTGTGCAAAGGATCAATATTGTTAAAATGTACTGTCCATACTGTCCAAAATGATTTACAGATTTAATGCAATTACCATTAAAATATCAACATAAAATTTTAGAGAATTCATATTCTCTAAAATAACCAAAGCCATTCTAAGTAAAAAGAACAAATTTAGAGGCTTTATATCATCTGACTTGAAATTATATAATATGACCAGACTATAGTAACCAAAACAGGATGGTACTAGTACAAAAGTAGCCACATAGATTAATGGAATTAAATAGAAAGCCCGGAAATAAAACTGTAGACCTGAAACCTCAAACCAATCAATCTTTGACAAAGCAGACAAAAACATACACGGTGGAATGGAAGCTCTATTCAGTAAAGGAGGCTGGGGAAATTGGATAGCCACATGCAAAATGAAACTAGATCCCTATCTCTCATCAGATACAAAAATTGACTCAATATGGATTAAAGACTTAAATGTAATACCTGATACCATAAAAATTCTAGAAGAAACCTTAGGAAAAAATCTTCTAGTTTTAACTTTTAACTCTCTAGGATATTGGGGTAGGCAAAGAATTTATGACCCCAAAAGCAAATACAATAAAAAAAATAAATAAATGAGACTTAAACTAAAAATTTCTACACAAAGGAAATAGAGTAAGTTGACAAACTACAACATGGACAATCTACAGAATGGGAGAAAATATCCACAAACCAGCCAGCTGATAAAGGACTAATGTGTATAATCTACAAGGAACTCAAAACACATAGCAAGAAAAAAACAAATAACCCCACTAAAAGCTACGCAAAAGGCCAGGCACATTGGCTCACACCTATAATCCTAGCACTCTGGGGAGGCTGCCACTTCACCCAAGAAGTTCAAGACCAGCCTGAGCAATATAGTGGACCTTGTCTCTTTGAAAAATAGAAAAATTGCAAGGTGTGGTGGCTCACACCTATAATCCTAGCACTCTGGGAGGCTGAGGCAGGTGGATTATTTGAGTTCAGGAGGTCAAGACCAGCCTGAGCAAGAGAGAGATCCCATCTCTAAAAAAAAAAATAGCCAGGTATTGTGGCAGGCACTTGGGAGGCTGAGGCAATAGGTTCATTTGAGCCCAAGAGTTTGAGGTGAGCTATGACCCCATGGCACTCTACCAAGGGTGACAAAGTAAGACTCTATCTAAAACAACAACAACAAAAAAAACCAGAAAGAAAGAAAAAGAAAAATTAACCAAGTCAGGCAAGGTGGCTCATGCCTATAATCCTAGCACTCTGGGATGCTGAGGCAGGTGGATTGCTGAGCTCATAGGTTTGAGACCAGCCTGAGACAAAGTGAGATCTCATCTCTAAAAATAGCCAGGCATTGTAGTGGGTGCCTGTAGTCCTAGCTACTTGGGAGGCTGAGGCAAGAGAATCACTTGTGTCCAAGAGTTTGAGGTTGCTGTGAGCTATGAGGGTGATAAAGTGCGACTCTGTCTCAAAAAAAGAAAGAAAAGAAAACTTAACCAGGCATGATTATAAGTATTTGTAGTCTTGGCTACTTGGAAGGTTGAGGCAGGAGGATCTTTGAATCCTAGGAGTTTGAGATGCAGTGAGCTGCAATGCCTACTATATTCCAGGCCAGGCAACAGAGTGAGACTCTGCCTCAAAAAAGGAAAAAGTAGGCAAAATACATAAATAGACTTTTTAAAAAGAAGATGTGCAAATGACCAACGAACATAAAAAATGCTTAACCATCAGGGAAATGCAAATTAAAATCATAATGAGATACCATCTTCCCCCTGTCAGAATGGCAATTATTAAAAGTCATAAAACAGAAGATGATGGCATGGATGTGGTGAAAAGGGAACACAGTGTTGATGGGAATGTAAACTAGTACACTCTTTATGGAAAACAGTATGGAGAATCCTCAAAGAACTACAAGTAGACCTACCATTTGATCTAGCAACCACACTGCTAGAGATTGAAAAGACATACACACTCAAACGTCCATTGCAGCACGATTCCCAATCACAAAGATGTTGTATCAACCTAAGTGCCCATCACTCCATGAGCAGATTAATAAAATGTAGTATATATATACCATGGAATACCACTCAGCCGTAAAGAGGATGAATTAATGCTTTTTACAACAATTTAGATGTAACTGGAGACCATTATCTTAAGTGAAGTGTCTTAAGAATGGCAAAACAAATACCATATGTGCTCACTATTAAATTGGAACAAACCGATGAGAGCATGTGTGCACACAGGGAAGTAAAGCTCAGTGGAAATCAAGCTAGGGGGAGGGGTATAATGGGTATAATGAATATTATTTGGGTGATGAGCACACTTATAGTCATGATTCAAGCATTACAAAAGTGATCCGTGTAACCAAAAACATTTATGCCCCTCCTCAATATTTTGAAAGTAAGCAAAATATAGCCTGAAGCCATGACATGTGGCACCAGTCACTTGGATCCAAGCCCAACCACTAAAACCCCCCTTTAAAAAGCCTGTTTTTCTGCTTTAAGGCAGAATAGTAGTCTTTTGAGACACTGGTCTGCTGCCCCTTCTCATTTGTGGGCAAATTAATATACTTCCCTTTCCTTTCCCTTTTGGAGTGCTGTTGTGTTACAGCTCACAGCAACCACCAACTCTTGAGCTTAAGCGATTCTCTGGCTTCAGCCTACCAAATAGCTGGGACTACAGGCATCCACCACAACACCTGGCTATTTCTGTTGTTGTTGTTGTTGCAATTGTCAATGTTGCATTGTTGCATAGCTGGCCCGGGCTGGGTTTGAACCCACCAGCCTGGGAGTATGTGGCCAGTGCACAGTGCTACAAGTGCCAAGCTGAGTCTTTATTCTTTTTGAGACAGGGTCTTGTTCTGCTGTCCGGGCTAGAGTGCAATAATGTCATCATAGCTAACTGCAGCCTCAGCATGTCACACATCTAGCTAATTTCCCTCTTTTTTTTAGAGATGGGTCTTGCTTTGTTGCTCATACTGGTCTTGGACTGCCGGGCTCAAATGATTCTCTGACCTCAGCCTCCTAAAGTGCTAGGATTACAATCATGAGAAATTGAACCTGGTCTTCCATTTGATTGTTTAAGTGATCAGGCATTAATTTGCTACACGATTTATGACAATATGCTATTGTCCCCCAGTTTTTCTATTTTTACCTGTTTTCTGGATTGTCCATTAGTGTAGCCCAGTCTCAATAATGTATCAAGAAGTTATCGAGAATTCATAATCCACCTTATCATACGTTACAATTTTACAAACACTTATGTTTCTTTCCTGCATTTTTACATATGTGAGAGAACATTTCCTCTTATCACTGTTCATTTTCAAAAGTTTCTTAGATATACTGCATATTTGTTATTTCAGATGCCCTTGAGAAAAGAAAAATAGCTGAGAACAGTCTGAACTATGTGAGGTATGCAAAAATTATCAGGCCTAAAGAGACAAGAGTATAGGGATTGAGTCATCCCCTCTAACACCACTTTGCACCCAGTCCCAGCACAATTGTTTAAAGTCTGTTCCAGACGAGCTGCCTGACCCCGAATGTGTGTTACAAAGAACAATCAATAATTTGTTATTTTAATATAAATTCTTGGTAATTAGCTCTAGAACTGCCACTTCTTCCCATAACTATCTACTTGAAAGTGCTGCTGATCAGAGTGTATGTTCAGGGCTCCTTGAATTTATGCTTTTGGGTTGTAGTACTCAAGCTTGACCCAAATAATTACATTAATTTGGTCTCAGCTTTTTCCTTTTGTGTTGACTTCCTTTAGAATTATGTTTCAAGTTCTTAAAATCTTATTGAAATATTAATTTTAATTTGTAAAGGAAAAAAGAACCTCAGGACTATCCCCCACAAAAAACCAAAAGTCATTATGTCAAAAATGAGAAAAGGACCCCAAACTGAGACATACAGGCACTGCCATTTTTCCCCCAATGAGGTATAGGGGGTTATCTTTTTCTTTTCTTTTCTTTTTCCTTTTTTTTTTTGAGACAGAGTCTCATTCTGGATAGAATGCCATGGTGTCATAGCTCACAGCAACCTCAAACTCTTGGGTTTGAGCAATCCTTCTGCACAGCCTCCTGAGTAGCTGGGACTATAGGCATGTGCCACTATGCCCAGCTAGTTTTTCTATTTTTAGTAGAGATGAGGTCTTGCTCTTGCTCAGGCTGGTCTCCAACTCCAGAGCTCAAGCAATCCACTTGCCTGGGCTCCCAGAGTTCTAGGATTACAGGAGTGAACCACTGCTCCCTGCGGGTCCCCTTTTAAGAAATGAAGGAATTCACTGTACTCCATGATTGCATTAATGTACATAGCTATGATTTAATTAAAAAAAAAAGAAATGAAGGGATTGAGGAAAAGACTAACAGATTTTCTTTCTTCTTCTTTTTTATTTTTATTTTTATTTTTTTTTGAGATGAAGCCTCAAGCTATCCCCCTGGGTAGAGTGCCATGGCATCACAGCTCATAGCAACCTCCAACTCCTGAGCTCAAGCGAGTCTCCTGCCTCCGCCTCCCAAATAGCTGGGACCACAGGCGCCCGCCACAACGCCTGGCCATTTTTTGGTTGCAGCCATCATTGTTGTTTGGCGGGCCGGGCTGGGGATTCAAACCCGCCACCTTGGGTGTACGTGGCTGGCGCCTTAGCCAATTGAGCCACAGGCGCCGAGCCCTTTTTTTATTTTTTTGGTGAACAGGTATGGGAGGGAAAAAAGAAGCCTGGACAGCTAGGTGGTCTTGTTATGCAGACAAGCCTCTCTATAACACCCCTCAATGAAATATTTTTATTTAGAATTGGTGGCTCTCGCCTTTAATCCTAGCACTCTGGAAGGCAGGCAAATTGCTTGAGCTTTGGAGTTCAAGATCAGCCTGAGCAAGAGTGAGGACCCTATCCAGAAACTAGCCACATGTTGTGAGGGGTGCCTGCTGTGCCAGCTACTTTGGAGGCTGAAGCAAGAGGATCTCTTGAGCCCAAGAGTTTGAGGTTGCTGTGAGCTGTGAGCTATGACTCCATGGCATTTCACCCAAGGTGACAGAATGAGACTCTGTCTCAAAAAAAAAAGTGTCCAACTCTCAGCAAACCTATCCCAGGTCAACTAAACAGGGGCTGGCTGCCTTTAATGAAGATTCTCTCCAGTTACATATCTCCCCCAGCTTCTCTACCTAGGTAGCCTTGCTACATTATTCCTGTTTGTCTACAGCCATCTCCAAATATGTCAAAGAAATGTATTTGGGGGTAAAATATTTCTTATATACTTCGGTCCTAAAAAACACTCCCTCAAGATACATAGCCCCTATAAAATGAGTGCTTGTCAATTATAACCTTAGGACTGTAGCTCTTACATACAAAAGTCATTGACGTATGGACACTTCTTTTTAAAAAATTTAATGTTTAAAGAGATGGGATTTCACCATGTTACCCAGACTGGTTTCAAACTTCTGGCTTCCAATGATCCTCACATCTCAGCCTTCTGAGTAGCTGCAATTACAAGTGGGAGCCATGGCTCCTGGCTTACAGACAATTTTTTTTTGAGACAGAGTTTCACTATGTCTCTCTCAGTAAAGTGTCGTGGTGTCACAGCTTATGGCAACCTCAAACTCTTGGGCGTTAGCGATTCTCTTGCCTCAGCCTCCCAGATAGCTGGGACTACAGGCACCCGCCATAACACCCAGCTATTTTTTTGTTGCAGTTATCATTACTGTTTAGCTGGCCCAGGCCGAGTCCAAACCTGCGAGCCTGGGTGTATGAGGCCAGTGCCCTACCAACTGAGCTACAGGTGCCGCCCCTCATAGACACTTTAATAATCCTTCACTTAAACTGATTTATAGTTAATTCTTTTGGATTTTAAAATACAATGTCAAGGTTGGACGTGGTGACTCACCCCTATAATCACAGTACTTTGAGCAGCCAAGGCAGGAGGATTACTTGAAGCCCTTGGAGTTAAAACCAGTCTGGGCAACAACCCTGTCTCTACAAAAAAAATTTTTTTAAATGAACCGGAAGCAGTGGCACACACCTTTAAGTCCTATACTAGCTACTCGGGAGGCTGAGGTAGGAGGATCGCTTAAGAGCCCAGGAGCTTGGGGCTACAGTGGGCTAGGATCACACCACTGCACTCAGCCTGGGTGACAGATATAGACTCGTCTCTATTTAAATTAATAAATAAAATAAAATAGTATATCATTATATGTTCCTCGTAATGTTGATAAGTTTGCCTACTATCTAATAATTTTACTTTTTATCTATTTTTTATGTATTGTATTGACTAAAACTTTCCCCAAAATGTTGAAAAGGAAAGGTGCTGAAATGTGTACCAATAAAATTTCTATGAATGGAAATGTCTCTGCAGTTTCCCTTGAACATACAGTGTAATGTTTCTGTCAGTTTAAGATTGATATTTGCAAGCAAGTTCAAAAGGTTTCCCTTCAGACTTAACTTTTGAAGAAGTTAAAAAAAACTCAAGAGTATATCTTGAATTTAATCCAATACCACTTTGGCATGTTATTCACCTAGTTGGTCTTTGAACTAGCAAAGATACAATCATTTGTGTACTTGCTATCTTTTTATGAAAAGATCTTCAAAAGTCATCTTTTACTATTACAAATTGTAGAGTATCTCACAAACAGCAATAAAAATTAAATAATGTGGTGCCCGGGAGTTCCACTGCCAAACAAGCCAAATTTATAGCAGCGTCTTCTTATTGAATAGCTGACTGGCCACTGCCTCAGTGTCCCAACATGGGGTTTCTTTCTTTTTTTTAAATTTTTATTAAGTCATAGCTGTGTACATTAATACTATCATGGGGTACAGTGGGTTATTTCTTTTTCTTTCTTTCTTTCTTTTTTTTTTTTTTTTTTTTTTTGAGACAGAGCCTCAAGCTATTGCCCTGGGTGGGGTGCTGTGGCATCATAGTTCACAGCAACCTCCAACTCCTGGGCTCAAGTGAGTCTCCTGCCTCCGCCTCCCAAGTAGCTGGGACCACAGGCACCCGCCACAATGCCTGGTTATTTTTTTTTTTTTGGTTCCAGCCATCATTGTTGATTGGCGGGCCCGGGCTGGATTTGAACCCACCACCTTAGGTGTAAGTGGCTGGCGCCTTAGCCACTCAAGCCACAGGCGCCAAGCCAGTA
>CAUYQV010016549.1:0-40928 GCA_963574575.1 Galagoides demidoff | reverse complement strand
ACTTGGGAGGCTGAGGCAGGAGACTCGCTTGAGCCCAGGAGTTGGAGGTTGCTATGAGCTGTGATGCCATGGCACTCTACCCAGGGGGATAGCTTGAGGCTCCGTCTCAAAAAATAAAATAAAATAAAATAAAATAAAACTGGGAAATCAGAGAGAAAATATAGTTCAAAAATAAAAAAATAAAAACTGTAGCCCACCTACATTAAATTCCAGCCTGTCTAAAATGCCAGCTTACAAAGTGAGACATAACTGTTTAATTAAACTGATCTATTCATAAGACTAAGATACTGGCCAAAAAATATAAAATTATATACAGTAGACAAGTTTACTCTGATTTTTTTTTCTTCCTGCTTCTTAGCCCTGAGATAACACATTAAGTTTAATACATAAAATCTTTTAATTTCAAACTAGACATGAAAGAAACAAAATTAAATATTTTTACCCCCAAATACATGTCTCTGACATAGTTTGAGATAACTGCCTCAGAAATACAATTACAAAAACTTGCTGAAAATACTTGTCCCAATCTCCAGACTATATGCTGAAAAAAAGGTAATTAAAAATTTGTCTCTAACTCTAAGACTGATGGGAAAGAAACTATAAAACCCTTAAGGATCAACAAAGATCGCCTATTGGCTACACTAAAAAAAAAAAAATCTATACAATATTAAATACTATCTACCATATCTATACAAATACCTCAGGACAAAATAAAACCTGAATAAAAATTTCCCAGTAAGTAATGTAGCTACAACACGGCCTCACAAGTGGCCCCATACCCAGCTGATTTTAAAAAATACTCACTTAAATTGCCCAGAACTTCAAATTAGTTTTATGGAGACTCTTAAAACTATATATTATCTTAAGAACTATACTAAGACTATAAATAAAAATACTAATATTCTCATCATTCAAAACTTAGCCTTAAAACCCAAAACTTACAGAGATTTATAGGTGACTGCTAAATGATTCCATTCTCTTACCCTGGACACTCTCTGTTGATGTAAAAAAGCCAGATTAAGCCTCTATTTACTTCTTTTCCCTAACATAATTTCTGAGATATCTTCCAGGTCCTGCATTCCTGTAACAGACCTACCCAGACCAAGAAATTTACTCAACTGGCCTTAGACCCTCTACCCAAGATCCTTTCCCAACTTTTTCAAGGGCTCCAACAGATGACCTTTGATTGCTGTCATAGCAAGCCCAGCCATCTCCTGAGCTACACTATGCCACACTCTAAATTTCTTAAAAAGAGGTCCCTCGCCCTGTTTCCTAAAACATATGTATGTTTTGGCCAATAACCAGATTCTCCTCAAGACTGAGAAAAAAAGACCAGGAAAAACTCAAGAAAAAGTGAACAGGCCTCTAAAATATCCTACTTACTACCCCTACAGCAGTAAACTTTTCTAAATTACTTCATTCCCACATCTAGCCTTATCCCCCTGAAAAATCCAGAGAACTCAAGCTGAACCAGTGAACTACAGAACTGTGCAAAGACAAGCATTAAAATCTTCAGCTGTCAAGATGAAAGGTATATTACTCTCAGACATCTTTGTTAATATATTTAATGTACCCCTTATTATCTTTTATAATTGTACTACATGTTGTTTCCAATGTAACTTTAAACCTATCCCTTGCCCAAATAAAGTCAGTCCCCAGACAAATACAATGAATTGCAGTCATTATTTCCATTTAAAATCTATTTAATAGGCTCGGCGCCTGTGGCTCAATTGGCTAAGGCGCCAGCCACATACACCTAAGGTGGCGAGTTCGAATCCCCAGCCCCGGCCCGCCAAACAATAATGATGGCTGCAACCAAAAAATGGCCAGGCCTTGTGGCAGGTGCCTGTGGTCCCAGCTACTTGGGAGGTGGAGGCAGGAGACTCGCTTAAGCCCAGGAGTTGGAGGTTGCTATAAGCTGTGATGCCATGGCACTCTACCCAGGGGGATAGCTTGAGGCTCTGTCTCAAAAAAAAAATCTATTTAATAGATATGAAATGTAATAATAGGAGTGGAGAGTGAAAACACATATAGTAAAAGTAAGATAGAATCTGTCAGGCCAAGGCAGACATGACACAGTTAGTCTGGTTGGTTTAGGTCCTGCCTGACCTTCACCCCTGTCTTCCATTCTTACTGTTTTATACATTTAATTCCCACCCTAAAGATGTCTAGTATTGGAAGAAGAGGATCCGGCCACTTGTTATTGTTAGTTTTTATGTAGAAACCAGGGACAGGTTTACTAAATTTTATTTGTCAGAAGGCTGGGATTTTGGAGAACAGTGAGAGTAATCTCTCCAAGACTGTTCTGTTTTTTAATTTTTAACATTATAGTTTTACATATTTGAGATTAAAGTGAAGACCATGTTTACCCTTACCTTAAACAATAATTGGCAGAATTCATGACTTATAAATAATTAACAGCATTTTAATTTACAAGTTAATCTCCTAAATCAGTCTACCTGAACTACTCAAGACAGGTATCTTTAGTGCGGGAGCTAAATTTACAGAACAGTAAGAATGGGAGACGGGGTGACCAGACCAGCTGTCTGCCCTAGCCTGATAGACTCCGTTTTATTCTTACTATATGTGCTTTCATTTTTCACTCTTATTTACTATATTTCATATCTATGAAATAGATTTTAAATAGAAATAATGATTATGGTTTATTGTGTTTGTCCTAGGATTGAACTTATTCGTGCAAGGGATAGGTTTAAAGTTATATTGGGAATAACATGTTGTACAGTTAATAAAAAATAATAAGGGGTATACTAAATATAGTAATAAATAAAGATGTCTGAGAATAATACGTTTTTTATTTTGATACCTGAATTTTTTAATTTTTATATCCATATAGTTTTACAGTTTACTAGTTTAGTTGGAGTTTGTTTGTTCTTTTAGGGGGATAAGGTTAGATGTGGGAATGATGTAATTTAGACAGCTTGACTATTGCAGAGGTCATAAGTAGGATGTTTTAGAAGTCAGGGTTTGGTTTTTTTTTTTTTTTTAATTGGTCAGGATTTTTTTCTTTCTTTCTTTTAAGTTCTGAGGATAACTTGGTTACTGACTGGAATATATATAGGTTTTAGGAAGAAGAGCCAGGGGTCATTTTTAAAGCAATTTAGAGTGTGGCATAGTATAGTTTAGGAGGTGGCTGGGTATATGTCATGACAAAAATTAAAAGGTCATTTATTGGAGGCCTTGAAAAAGTCATCTTGAGTAGAGGGTTTAAGGTCAGTTGAGTAAGTGTTTGGTCTGGGTGGGTCCATTATTGGAATATGGGATCAGGAAAATATATACCTTTTTTTTTTGACAATATATATCTTAAAAAATATTTTATGGTAAAGAAATAAATAGGGGTTTAATTTGGCTTTTTTATATTGACAAGGATGAAGTCGAGGTTGTGTCCAGGGTAAGAGAATGAAATTATTTGGCAGTCACTTATATGCATTTATGACTTCTAGGTTTTAAGGCTATGGTTTGTATGATGAGCATATTAGTATTTTCATTTACAGTCTTAGTATAGTTTTTAAAATAATATTTAGTTTTAAGATTCTTTATAAAACTGATAAGTTGTGGGTAATTTAAGTGAATATTTTGAAAATTAGTTGGGTGTGGGGCTACTGGTTATGTAGTCACACAACATTTCGGGAATTTTTTTTTTTTTTTTGCAGTTTCTGGCCGGGGTTTGGTTTGAACCCGCCACCTCCGGCATCTGGGACCGGCGCCCTACTCCTTTGACCCACAGACGCCGCCCCGTATTGGGAAATTTTTCATCAGGTTTCACTTTTTTGAGATATTTATATAGACACAGTAGATGGTGTTTCATACTGAATAGATTTTTGTCTTAGTGTAGTCAATAGGAGATTTTTGTGGAGCCTTAAGAGTAGTTGTTTAAAATTAGTTTTAGAATTAGAGACACTTTTTTTTTAAACCCGCGTGGCAGCGGAGAGTGAGGGGACCCGCACGTGTGGACGCTGAGGGGCGGCGGCGGCCGCCTGCGTCACCACCCTGGCCACGCCCCCTCGCGATCCCGCTGTTCCCGGCCCCGCCCCTCAGGTTCTTCAGACCCCGAGCCGGCGGCTCTGCCGGCCCAAGCCCCGCCCCCTCCGCGCAGCCTGAAGACAAATTTTTAATTATATATTTTTTGATATATAGTCTGAAGATTGGACTAAGTATTTTCAGTAAGTTTTGGCAATGTTATTTCTGGGGCTATTATTCTAAAATATGTGAGAGACATGTATTTCGGGGCAAATATTTTTAACCATTTTTTAGTGTTTAATTGGAAATTAAAAGATTGTATATGTTAAAATTTAATATGTTACCTCAGAGTTAAGAAGTAGGAAGAAAAAAATCTGAGTAAACCTGATTATTGTAAGTAATTTTATATTTTTGCCCGTTTTTTTTTTTTTTTCAATTTTCTTGACCGGGGTTGGGTTTGAACCCGCCACCTGGCTCCCTACCCCTCTGAGTCACAGGCGCTGTCCTGGACAGTTTTTTGTTGTTGTTTTGAGACAGAGTCTCAACCTGTCGCCCTGGTTAGAGTGCAATGGCATCATAGCTCACAGCAACCTCGGATTCAGGCGCAAGTGATCCTCTTACTTCAGTTTTTCTATTTTTAGTAGAATTGGGGATCTCGCTTTTGCTCAGGCTAGTCACAAACTTGTGAGCTCAAGCTATCCACTCGCCTGGGCCTCCCAGAGTGCTAGGATTACAGGTGTGAAACACTGTGCCCAGCCTGTTTTTTAGTTTTGTTAGCAGATAAGTTTAGTTAAATAGTTATGTTTTATTTTATGAGTTAGGCTAGAATTTACTATAGGTGAGCTATAGTTTTTTTTTTATTTTTTTGAATTTTTAAAAATTTCCCACTTCATTAAAAACAAATTATAGTAGAAATAATTTAATTGTCAAAATAAGCTGTACTGGGAGGCACCTGTGGCTCAGTGAGTAGGGTGCCAGCCCCATATACCAAGGGTGGTGGGTTCAAACCCGGCCCCGGCCAAACTGCAACAAAAAATAACCGGGAGGCTGAGGCAGAAGAATCATCTAAGCCCAGGAGTTGGAGGTTGCTGGAGGGAATCCACTGCACTCTACCGAGGGGGAAAAAGTGAGACTCTGTCTCTACCAAAAAAAAAAAAAAAAAAAAAAAAACCAAACAACTGTACTTTTAGTATATTGGGTTTGATCATTTGTATAAATTGTTGTAAGAATAATTATTAGTTATTTAGGGTTTATTTTTTGGGCCAGGGCTGGGTTTGAACCCATCACTTCTAGCATATGGGGCCAGCACCCTACCCTTTTGAGCCACAGGCACTGCTTTATTTAGGGCTTTATAAAATTGGTTTTATTTGAACTTTTTATAAGGAATATTAGGTTAGACTTGAAAGTTTTTTATGAGTCTAGGTTTTATCTGTGTCATTAGATATTGGTATATATTGAGTAAATTTTTTTATGGTTGCAAAGTCAATTGGGATTTTCAGACCTGTTACAAAGTGATATTTTTTATTTACTGTAGATTAGGAACTGTTATTGATGAGGTATTTGGCTAGTTTTTTTAAATGAGCTTTTCATTGGTTTTATAAAATCAACTTTAATTTTTTAACATAGTCTGGTTATCTTTGAAAATGTTATTTCAGTCAAAATCTTGGTAAAATAACCAGTATCTTTTATTGTGTTTTACAGAAGAAAACATATTTTTAATAAATTTATGTAAGTAATTATATTGTGAGAAATTAAGAACGTTTAGAAATAGCTTTTTGAATTCTGGAGAAATCAAGGAGAGAGAAAAATAAATGTTTTAGATTTTGTTTATAAGTACATGTATTGTTGAAAGTTATAAATAGTTCAAAAGATGGAGAAGTTTTTTTTTTAATCTTCTGAATATAGAACAGAAAGAATCAGCAATGTTTTAAACAAAAAACTATAAAAAATAAGCTCAGTTTTATATAACTGATTTCCGTTCTGTTTGAAGTTAGCTTAGTAATATTTATGGAAATGTTAGGGTTTTTTGTTTTTTTTTTTTGTCCAGGGCTGGGTTTGAAGCCACCACCTCGGGCATATGGGGCCAACACCTTACTCCTTTGAGCCACAAGCACCACCCCAAAACATTAGTTTTTTATTTAAAGTCCTGGAAATTTGTTTTTAGTCTGATGGTATTTAATTTTTAAAGTTTTCAGAAATTTGTATTTAAGAGAAACTGTCAACTTTTTATTATTTCTTTTGAAGGATACACTTTGGATTTAGATAGTTATAAAAAATATTTTTGAGATGAATTAAAAGTTACTACTTTTAATAACAGGGTGGTGCTTGTGGCCAAAGGAGTGGGGCGCCAGCCTCATATACTGGAGGTGGCAGGTTCAAAACCTGGCCTCGGCCAAAAACTGCAAAAAAAAAAAAAAAATTACCAATAACATATATAGACAGACTAATATTTTATATATATGAACATAATCTACAGAAAATTATTTTATATTTGACAATATTTTAATATAGTTTTAACATATCAAATAAGTCTAATATATCTTTTTTATACTTTCAGTGGTTTAAATATTTTAAAAAGACTAAATTTAGAGTTTTGATTTTGGAAGGGTTGTCAAATATCAAAGGTTTAAAACATTTGTTTAAACAGGATCACAAGTCAAAAGATTTTAAAGGCAATATATAGTCAACTGGATCATTTGTGTAAATTGATCAAAGTATTACACTTGATTACACTTTATAATATCTAAAAATTAATATTAAATTTAATTAATATTAAATATATAGTCAACTGGATCATATGTAAATTAAACAAAGTATTACAATTTATTACACTTTATAAATGACTCATTTTATGAAACATGACATAACTTTAAAGTTTTAAGTTATCAACAAGTGTTCTGAAACCACAACATAGGCACTATTTCTGGTGCCTTTTCCTTGTCTTTTTAAGTTTCACATGGCCATGTGGCAAAGATAGCTGTAAAGGACTTATATGTGTCCTTAATTTATTTACCAGATGTAGAGTTCAAGACAGAAAGCAGGAAGACTGGAGCATTTAGTTTGTTTCAGAACAACCAGGTGCAAAGTTGGAGCAGGGAAGAAGGGGCTATGTGGGCTAGGCTGTGCCCTGTAGGTATTGGCTTAGGTATGGAGAATATGTCTTTTAGGCCTTACTATAGTTATTTCTTTAGACCTCAGAGTTTAGAGGCTTAAAATCAAGAACGTGAGTTCACAGTCAAATCCAGAAAAATTTAGAAATGTAATAGTGGTGGCTGTTTTATAATCATTAAATATCTAAACTTTAATAGCAAGTTTAAAGTTCATTTTATATCAAAGAATACCAAAGTCACCTGAATAAAAAGACATGTGAATAAAACCAGCACATTGTACCCCATGATTGCATTAATGTACACTGCTATGATTTAATTAAAAAAAAAGGCATTTGAGTTTTGTTGTTTATTTGTTTTTCTGATAAAATAGTTAATGTTGCAGGAAGATGAGGCCCAGAGGAGAGAAAGAGCACCCAAACATGTTTAAAAGAGGAAGGGCTTTATTTCAGCAGGCGGAGCCACGGCATTTAAAACAACTGCACTCCTCCACTGGCTCGGTCTTCTCCTTTTTATCTCTAGTCGAAAAGTTCTGGCCCACGAATTTTTTTCATTGGTCATTTTGAACCAAGCTGGAGAAGCAGGCTTGGGCTTGTACCACACTGCAGGCTTTGACAGAAGTGGAAGCAAGCATTAGTTTCCAGGTCCCCAAAAAGTTAAGTTTCTATAAATTCTTTTTTTTAATTTATTATTTTTTTAATTGAATCATAGCTGTGTACATTAATGCAATCATGGGGTACAGTGTGGTGTTTTCATATACAATTTGAAATTTTTTCATCAAACTGGTTAACTTAGCCTTCATGTCATTTTCTTAGTTATTGTGTTAAGACGTTTATATTCTACTTTTAGAAAGATTCACTTGTACCCTTGTGAGGTAAGAGTTGAGTCACCAGAGGGAGGACCTGGCAGGTGTATCCTTGGGGTTTCCTTGAGAAAACTTGTTTTCTTATACCTTACTTTTCCCGGATATCCTCTCACAATGTAAGGGCTTACTTTTTTTAAAGACAATTAATTAGAGCTCTTTTGTGTGTCTGTATATATATATTTTTTTATTATTTCTTTTTATTTTTTAATTTTTTTTTGCAGTTTTTGGCCAGGGCTGGGTTTGAACCCTCCACCTCCGGCATATGGGGCCAGCACCCTACTCCTTTGAGCCACAGGCGCCGCCCTCCTCTTTTGTATATTTTGATAGTGAAATATCATAGGCACGTGACATGTATAGACACACAAATAGGCAAACAGAAGCAGAATTTATATTTGTCGGCTTTTACACATATATTTATATGCAGACTATTCATCTTTTAATTACCTAATTTACTTATTTTAGTAGTTTACCTAGGTTTTAGACATTTTTCAGTTAACCATTTTTACACCATGTTAATTAGATATATAATATAGTTTTAATTATTTTTTTATTTATAAATTTTGCCAAGAAAAAACAAACTTAAGTATTTTAACTGAAGTTGTTATTTTAAACAATGTAACATCATTATAATAATTCAAGGATCCATTTAAAGTCCACTTTAGTTCCTTAAAGTCAGGATGATTGATAGATCAGCCTGGCCATGTTACAGTAAAATTTCATTACTTTTTAGTTACAGGTAGGTACCTGTACTGAGACCAGTCAGACAGAATATGTCCCTATGGGCTATCATTTGGAATTGAGGCCTGAGCTCCCATAATACACACCAGATACAGAAACACCAAATTTCTCAAGAACAAAATCAGAACTGACAAGAACTAAAGTTCTCAGCATGCAACCAGAATAAAGCAGGTGGACCTTAGTGAGTGATGACAGTGGTGAATGTGTGAGAGCAGAGCTCCAAGACTCCCAGGAAAGATATGGCAGCGCTGCTAGGAATGTTGGAGCACTGTACTCCCAGGAGGCATCCAGGCAACCTCTAGGCTTCCCAGGCAGCACTTACACAGCACTTACTGGAGTAATCTAGGGGTCCCTTTGTGGTTGCCAGAAATGTTACCTGATGAAGATTGTCCAGCTACCTGTCACTGTCACCCCTATAGATGGAGATAGATCTACCAAACTTTGTTTGCAGAAGGCTGGGATTTGGGGGAACAGTGAGAATAGCTTCTCCAAGACTTCTTTATTTTTATTTTTTAAATTATAATTTTATATATTTATTATATTTATATAATTACATTTATCTATTTATTTATAAATAAATTTTTAAACAATAATTAACAAAACTCATAACTCATAAATAATTAACAACCTTTTAATTTAAAAGTTGATCTCCTGGGTGGTGCCTGTGGCTCAAAAGAGTAGGGTGCCAGCCCTATATGCCGGAGGTGGTGGGTTCAAACCCAGCCCCGGCCAAAAACAGCAAAAAAAAAAAAAATCTGAGACAAAAACTGCAAGGACCAAATTTCTGTGCTTAATTTTAGGATTATTTTCTGCTTACAGACTTCTGGACAATTGTGGCATTCTTTTCCAAAACCACCAGCCTGCGGGATAGGAAAAGAAACATTTAGATCCCCTAAACTGGAGGCCAAGCATGGTGGTTCACACCTGTAACCCTAGCACTCTCTTAAATCAATACACCTAAACTACTCAAAATGGACATCTTTAAAATAAAAGCTAAATTTACAAAACAATAAAAAGAAAAGAAAAAAATAAAAATCACACAAAAACCAATCAAACCGACCATGTTGTATCTGCCCTACCCTGACTTTGTTTTATTCTCACTATATATACTTTCATGCCTGTCTTGAATAGGTTAAGTAGATTAATTTAAGAAATTAACTTTTAAATTTAAATGTTATAATAAGTCACTAAGATATACTGATTATTATTTAAAATAGAGGTTGATGGCTCTGTGCCTGTGGCTCAATCGGCTAAGGCGCCAGCCACGTACACCTAAGGTGGCGGGTTTGAATCCCCAGCCCGGACCCGCCAAACAACAATGATGGCTGCAACCAAAAAATGGCCGGGCATTGTGGCAGGCGCCTGTGGTCCCAGCTACTTGGGAGGTGGAGGCAGGAGACTCGCTTGAGCCCAGGAGTTGGAGGTTGCTATGAGCTGTGATACCATGGCACTCTACCCAGGGGGATAGCTTGAGGCTCTGTCTCAAAAAAAAAAGAAAAAATAGAGGTTGATGTGGTCTTTACTTTAAACTTTTATATATAAAACTATAATTTAAAAAGTAAAAAAAAAATCTTTAAAAGACTACTCTCACTGATCTCTAAAATTCCGGCCTGTTGACAAATAAAGTTAGTAGATCTATCTGCTTCTCTATATATTAGCTGACAGTAACAGGTAGTGAGATACAATAGTATTATATATCATAGTATTTTAAGTTCTAAAAACACTAAGTTCAACAACATTCTTCCTCTTAAGAATTCTCTTCAAATGTTTTATATATGTATGTATGTATGCATATATATGTGTGTTGTTGTATGTATACATGTATTGAAGGAACTAAGGAAATTTCACCCTTAAATACAGAATTTCTCTGTGCCAAGTTGTTAGTCTCAGGGTTTGAAGAATAACAGCACAGACCATGCTGATAAATGGTGGGGTAGAGTTTATTGACAGGGAAGGACTGATAGAAAGAGAAAGATTTATAAGCCAAAAGAGGGGGAACAGAACCCCCAGTAACGGAGTGGGGGGAATCCAAGTGGGAAGGCCTCCCTCTGCCAGTCTTCAGTCTAGGGGGCTTATTTTGTTTTGTTTTGTTTTGTTTTGTTTTGAGACAGAGTCTCACTCAGTTGCCCTGGGGTTGAGTGCCATGGTGTCAGAGCTCACAGAAACTTCTTGGGTTTGAATAATCCTCTTGCCTCAGCCTCCAGAATAACTGGGACTACAGGCACCTGCCACAACTTCCTGGTTAGTTTTTTTTTTTAGTAGAGATGGAGTCTCACTCTTGCTCAGGCTGGTCTCAAACTCCTGAGCTCAGGTGATCCGTCGACCTCAGGCTCTCAGAGTGCTAGGGTTACAGGTGTGAACCACCATGCTTGGCCTCCAGTTTAGGGGATCTAAATGTTTCTTTTCCTATCCTGCTTGGCCTCCAGTTTAGGGGATCTAAATGTTTCTTTTCCTATCCTGCAGGCTGGTGGTTTTGGAAAAGAATGCCACAATTGTCCAGAAGTCTGTAAGCAGAAAATAATCCTAAAATTAAGCACAGAAATTTGGTCCTTGCAGTTTTTGTCTCAGGCAAGGAATTAGGGTGTATGCTCCCTGCTCAAGGAGGAACTGCCCAGATCCTTTCTGGTTACTTTGTTCATCACCTTGCTAGAATTAGACCTGAAAAAAAATTTTGCTTAGAGATGGGGTCTGCACTGACACTGATTTCTGAGGTCACTCAGGCCTAGAAAATGGGAGATCCCAGTCGAGCCCCGAACAGGGAAACCCTATATCAGTACGACTATTTATGAAAGCACAAGTATTGAGAATAAGATGGAGTTCGTCAGGCTACTACCAACACAGCTAGTCTGGTCAAAAGTTTGGGTCCTTCCTGACATTCACCTCCTGTCTCCCATTCTTATTGTTTTATAAATTTATCTCCCACCCTAAAAGATGCCTATCCTGAGTAGTTTAGGTGGATTGATTTAGGAAACTAACTTTTTAATTGGAATGTATAATAGGTCACTGAGTTATGCTGATTATTATTTGGAATAGGGGTTGGTGTGATCTTTGCTTTGAACTTTTGTGTAAGAAACTGTAATTCTGGAAATGGAAGAGCAGGAGTCTTGGAGAGGCTACTCTCACTGTTCTCCAGAATCCTGGCCTTCTGTCAATGTTTGGTGGACTTATCCAGGTCTCTGCATATTGGCTGACAGTGACAGGCAGCTGGACCCTCTTACTCCAATAACACTTAGTATAAAGAATACACTGAATTAAGGGCCGTTCAAGATCAGAAAGCATTTATAAGGGGTTTTCCCTCTATCTACATAAAGCCAGACTGACTTTAAAAATATCAAAGGGGGGCAACTGACTTCCTTTCCTCCCCTGAATGTTGGCAAGGTGAATCAAATCATTTAAAATATATTACTCTGTCTCTCAGAATAATTTACAAGTCAGTGTATTTTCCCCATATATTTATCCTCCCCAGCAACCACTTGCTGCACTTATACTCCACATTTTCTCTCCCTCCCTTCTAAAAGGCAGTTATATGATCTGTTTTGCTAGCACTCTGGGTTGCTGAAATAGGTGGATCCCTTGAGCTCAGGAGTTCAAGACTTCCCTGAGCAAGAGCACCTAGCTGGGCATTGTGGTGGGTACCCTTAGTTCCAGCTACTTGGGAGGCTGAGGCAAGAGGATTCCTCAAGCCCAAGAGTTTGAAGTTGCTATGAGCTATGATGCCACAGCATTCTAGTGTGGGCAACAAAATGAGACTCTGTCTCAAAAAAAAAAAAAAAAAGGGCGGGCATAAGTCAGACTCAAAGAGTGTGAAGAGAGCTTCCACATAATCATGGAAGGGGACCCAAGAGATGGTTGCCAACGAAAAGTGGAGAGTGCTGGGTATATATCCTGGTGTTCACCTTCCCAGGTCTCTACCCAGCCAATGAGGTCTGTTTATTTTCAGTCCTCCTGATTATTGGTTGTTTCCTCAATCTTTCACCTGATTGGTTCCCATCCCTGAGGAAAGTTCTGGGCAGAAAGTCCTGGCCTGACCAGGAAATCCTGAGCCAGCCATCCACCCACAGTATCTGACATCACTGAGACTTTGGGTAATCACTCTTGTGATTCTCCCAATGCACATGGTATTTGGAAATAAACATTTCTCTTATTAATCTGCCTTAAGTGTAAGTTGCTCTTTCAGTGAACTTTCAGGGAAAAAAGGCAAGTTTGCTGTTACCCCTACAGTATATATATACTTATAATGTTTATAACTTTAATGGCAATGATACTGAGTATAAAAAAAACTGAATTTTTTGATATCTTAGCAATAATAAGTTAGAACCCTATTATTTTCCAAGAAATGACACTAGGATCTTTTAACAAAACTTTTTTTTCTCAGTTTTTGAACTAAAAAAGCATTATTGTTATCAACCTGGTGATTATCTTTAGCCCTTCCCTCCCTTTAAATGAGCTAGGTGCCTTTCAGTTGTGTATAGTAGAGATCAGGGGCAGAGAACCAGTTTTAAGGCCCTATTTGGCCTTTTAGGTCCTTAATTGCAGCCTTTTTGAATGAATCCAATTTTTACAGAACAAATCCTCATATTAATTTTTTTTGTATTTTATATTTTTATTTTATTTTTAAAATGAATGTATTTAAAATACCAAGGAATAAAATAAGCTTCAATGAAATAATCTTCCCAGGTTGACCAGCAGGATTAGAACATTAGTAAGCCATAAGGCCTAAATTGACAACTGCTGCACTCATGATTTAGTTCTAACTTTCACTGCCTCATTGGTACCACTACCACACAAGGCTGGTTGGCGAGAGTTTATGGGGGTTGAGTATGCCAGTCTGTTATCAGCTTTTGGCAGTGGTATACTCTGTTTCTGTTTGAAATGGAATTTGTGAATAGTTGGAAGCTCAACAGAAGTTTTCAAGTCTGTGTGCTTAGTAGCCTATCATGTCAAAGAAGACCAAGAGAATGCAGAAGGAAGAAAACAGATTTTTAATGAGGATTGGGAATTGTAATATCATCTTTTTTTTCTGCTAAATACAGAGTTTTATAAAGTTTATGTGCAATTTAAAATAATATGCAGGTGCCTGTAGCTCAAAGGAGTAGGGTGCTGGCCCCATATACTGGAGGTGGTGGGTTCAAACTTGGCCCCAACCAAAAACTAAAAAAAAAAAAAAAAGAAAGAAAAGAAAAAAATAATAATATGCAATTTAAAATTGCACACAAATTTTATGGCCACCCTGTATAAGATGATTTGCTGGCTTTGTGATACTGCAATATCAACACTGAAGAAATCAATGTTCATAAACATCATAACACTGATAAGGACCACAGATATTTTAAATGAGAGGGAGAGGTGCAAAAGATGTGTTGCAGAAATTAAAAGATGAATTGCTAAAGCAAAGAGTTCTTTCAAGCAGCAGTAATACTTGGAAATAATGTCACTGAAGCATCATATAAAGTAACTTACATACTCAGGAAAGAAGGGAAGACATTCAGTGTTGTAGAAATTGTGTAAGAATGCATTGTTGAATTTGTAGGATGCTTAGACTGCCTCTTTCAAAGAAACCATAACTGATGGGCAGCATGAATTAGCTTTCAACTCAACAAGGCAATGCAATACTTCAAAAGGTAAATATATCTTACTCTGTCTCTTTGGATGAAACAACTGGTACTACTGACTCAGTGTAGGTTTTATACTTCATTCGGGCCATAGAAAATTTTCTTGCTAAGAACCATTACTCACTTTGGGCACTGTTAGGGGAAAAAGAGAATAGATATCTTCAACAGCTTTCAAGATAGGTGTTATGAAGTCTAACTGAATTTGGTAAATTTAGTGAGTGTATATACAGGCAGTGCACCTTCCATGACAGGGAAACATGGAGGGTTTATTACACAAATTTAAAGAAAAAGTATTAACAAATCCAGATGCTCTCATTTCTTTTCACTGTATCTTGCATCAGCAAAATCTCTGTGCTAAAGCTACTATTTTAAGTGACGTTTTGCAATAAGTTATAAATATTGTTAACTATATTTGGACATAGGCAACATGGGATCCTCAGTTTGGTAACATACTGAAGTTGAAGGGTGAGGTATTCAGTGCGGTTTTGCAGTTTCATTCTCAAGTGCATTGGCTATTGCAGAAACAGGTGCGAGCCAAAATTTTATCACTGTGAGGATAGATAGTTAAATTTTATGAAGGACAGAATCAGCAGTGTGAATTATTGAAAGAAGATTTTTATAGGAATGTAGCATTTCTTTGTGCTATCATGTCAAATCAAAATGACTTGAATAATTCTTTGCAAGGTAAAAATAAGTCTATATATGATACGTGATAAAAAAACCTAAGCATTTCAAAAAAAAACTATCTTTTTTTCAAACTACTTCTTAAAAGGAAATTTTATATGAACTTTTCCCACTGTTAGCAAAGGTCAATGATGAGCCCGATGATGTATGTGAATCATTTTGAAGAATACTCGGCTGTTATAGACCTATTAATTGGACAATGCCCTGAAAGTTTCACTGACTTTGAGAATCATGTCATTACACTCAAATTAGCATTTCAGCCTCACCTAGTTGATATCACCAAGGCACCCAAAGAACTACAGATGGAACTGACTGAGCTCTCAGTGGGTGACATCTTAAAATTACTGTTTGATGCTAAGAAAAAGACAGCTGAAATATGGACAAACGATAGTACTATACATGAGCATATCAATGTAAATGTAAGAATTTGACCTTTAAAAGTGAGTTCATTATTAAAAGTTAGTGTAGTAATCACCAGTACTGCCTACCAGTTATATCTCATTACCCAGTTTCTGGCTCCAGACTGGCCCACTTTCATGCCCTATGATCACATCACTTGTTTTGGTCAATGAAATATGACAGTGACTTGTGATGCTTCAGTGTGAAAACTTGAGAGCTTGTGCATGGTTGGCCTCATTATCTTTCCCTTGCTAAAGTGATTATGAAAGTGTAGATGGTGAGTTTGTCATCTTAGGTCCCTGTGTAGTTTTAATATGCCAAGACTGCCTGTCATCCTGCACTTGACATATATTGTATGCAGGAAATAAACTTTGTTTTATTCTAGGAGCAGGGATTATTTTTACTACAGTATAATCTTCTCCATCCTGAATGGCACTGAAGTTTTGCAAAGAGTAAGATGCTCCTATTACAAAACCCCTAAAATAGCCTACATATGAGTCAGTGGAGGGCTAAAAAATAATGACTGAAAAATGAAAGGAAGGTGATTTCTAATATGCTATGGCAAAATATTTGGCCAAACTTTCACCTTCAATAACATAAAAATTAGATCAGGTACCTATGAACTTATAGCTCCAAGAGGAAGGAAAAAAAGAATAAAATGTCCGTGTAAGTGTTGGTTGTTGTTGATTATATTTACAAGGTATTACATGAAATGGCTAAGTTCACAAAATAATTGGATGATTTTCAAGCAGGATGAAGAAAATAGAAAAAATCTGGGCAGCACCTGTGGCTCAAAGGAGTAGGATGCTGGCCCCATATACCAGAGGTGGTGGGTTCAAACCAGGCCCCGGCCAAAAACAGCAAAAAAAAAAAAAATCTTTAAATTAAAGGACATGTAGGATTGAAAAAGCAACTGATTTTCAAAACCAGACAGTATTAGATATGTTTAGGAAATGCCTTGAGCCAAAATTGACTGATTATAATTCAGAATTGCATTGCATGAAGGATCATATTAAGTGTTTGTCATCACACAAATTGTTGAAATGTACGAATGGGTCAGATTATCTCAGACTAAACATCTAAGCCTCCCAATGTAGACCTCAGTACCTAGAAAGTACTTTTAGCTAAACAAAATGTCTTGGGAAATAGAAAATAACTTCATAGTTTGTTAGTGCAATGAATTAAGTCTATAAGGATAAGCACAGGGTCCAGAAATCAGGGAACAATAGCAAATGAGAGAATTTCATTTAGTAAAAACCTGTGAGTGTGGCTGACTGTTGGCACATGGAGCTTAGTGAAATAGTAAGAAGCTAGCTATTTTTTTTCAGAGAGGCTGGAATAAAAGAGACTGGTACTTAAAATCACACTTGGTTCTCCAATTTTATATGAACAGGAAGCAGTCTGAAAATAACTGTACAAGAACATATTCTCAAATGCCCAAGTTTGGTTTGGCCAAAAAGGAGAACAAAAAAGGAGGGGCCTCTTAGAGGCAGACCCAATTGCTAGAGAAGACAATATCCTAGGGAACAGAACTGGAGAGTAGCGAAGGAACATTACCTCAGATACACCGTACAAGTGTCTTGTAGGATCTTCTTGGCAAGATCACAAAATTGAACTAGACACTGCCATTCTTCTATTTTCCAAATTGGAACACTTATTGCACATGCCATATCTCTGTTCCACCACTGTATATTGGTTGAGTGTGGGGAAGATAACCTTCTTTTTGGTCATGAATTTTCAAATCAAGAGGAAGCCAAATCAGGACTTCACATAAACTATGGCATATTGTCTTGTCGTAGACATTGCTGATTTCTCAACCAGAAGTACTGGTATTTAAGTTTTACTGGATTTGATAGACTTCTTTTATGTTCCTCAAGGAAAGAGTAAATCCATTTTGTCTCTAGGATGGAGGCAAATTGATATTCTATCCTGAACTTGGATTGTGGTAGTCAACTGCGCAGTTCACCAAGTATTTCCTGCTCTCTGCCTTATAGGCACATGGTAGAGTGGGCATTAAGGTGGGCTAGGTTTCTGGTGTACTTCTTTTGGAATGGTTATTTACTTTTTGAAACTGAGAGTTAGACCTGGTGTGGTGGTTCATGCCTGTAATCCTAGCACTTTGGGAGGCTGAGGTGGGAGGATCATTTGAGGTCAGAAGTTTAACACTAGCCTGAGCAAGAGTGACACCTCTCTTTCCTACAAAAAATAGAGAAAATTACTGGGCATGGTGGCTTTCCCTTGTAGTCCCAGCTATTTGGGAGGCTGAGGTAAGAGGTTTGAGAAAGTTTGAAGTTACAATGAGCTATGATTGTTCCACTGCACTCCAGCCAGATGACAGAGCAAGGCCTTATACTCCCCCCCAAAGAAAAAAGAAATTGAGAGTTAAATTATAGCTCCTTGGGTGGTGCCTGTGGCTTAAAGGAGTAGGGCACTGATCCCATATGCCGGAGGTGGTGGGTTCAAACCCAGCCCCGGCCAAAAACTGCAAACAAAAAAAAATTATAGCTCCTTAACATTTATTAATTATTTATAGATATGATAGAATGTAAAAGAAAATCCACTGATAAAATCACCTCTTAAGAGGAAAGAGTACTATAGGCCAAATATATTTCATATATATATATATATAATATATATTTTATTATTCTTTATTTTTTTTTTCAGTTTTTAGCTGGGGCTGGGTTTGAACCTACCACATCTGGCACATGGAGCTGGCACCCTACTCCTTTGAGCCACAGGCTCTGCCTACTTTGTTATATTTTTAAATGAAGATAAAACTTTAAGGGTTCCCTCATGCCTTTTCTTTCCATATAAGTAGTTGGGTATTAAAAAATGATTTTTTCCTCTCTCATTTGATGAATTCTATCAGAATTATTGTCATTTGTCACACCCTTTACCAAAGAATTTTTTACAAATATAACTATTTGTAAAATGTAAATATTCTGTTGCCATGTTGAGGTATTCTGTAAATGGAATCCATTGTGACAGTTTATATAGTTTGTATATTTTAAAAATTGAGTGTGGTTTTGCTGAATATACAAAGAAAGGAATTTACAGTAAGAACAACAACCTGTAAAAGTCAAAACAGAATGGAATAGAGAATGGGATAGAAGTCTTGCTGTTGGTAAGGAAAGGTAGAGAATATTTGAAATCATAAAGAACAAAGGCTTTTGTTTCTATTATTCCAGATCATTTATCCCCTTAATTATAGTTTAAGCTCAGAAATGGCAAAAAGAAAAAAAAAAGTAACTGTGAAAGTAGGGTAGTAAACCATTTGCATAACATTTAATTTTATAGCCTATGTGGATTTAATGTTAAATATTTAATGACAGAATATAGCAAAGACTTGGAAATTTTAGTTAAAGTTAGATAATTTGCTGAAAAACAATGCAGCAAGATGAATTGAGAAACTAAATTATGTTTTATTGTTTAAATATAACTTTAGACATTTCAAGCTACTCATATCTTTCTAGACTATAATGTAAGCCATTCATAATTTAGTAAAGGAGAGAGATTCACAAACTGATTACATTCTCTGATGAAGGCACATGATAGGAGATTAGGAAAAATGGCATATGTTAGTTCTAGTGTGTGTACATATGTATTTGTACACATGCATTCGGGCTGGTTTTACAGAGGAGACAGAATTTTATCTCCACATTAAAGAGTGCATAGCAATTTGCAAGGTATAGATTGGCAAGGAGAGGAAATGTGTTTTAGTTCATGCAAAGATGCTGAGGTATGAGTGAACATGGCATATTTAGCAAGCGGTAAGAAACTGGTATGCATTACCAACACCTATTATGCTCAAAAGAATGCTTATTTCCCCTGAAAAACCCATTTATAAACAAATTACCTCAGATAATCTTAGAAACAGATGTTTGTCTAGGGTCTACAGAGGACCACCACCCCATATCCTCAGGTGATCTCTGATGAGATTCAGAGAAATCCTTAAAAATCACCCCAGCACAGTTTGAAATTTATTCTCCTGAGTCATCTGTCCCAGTATTATATGTATGCAAATTTTCCTTTAGGTTATATGTTTGTCATTCAGACATGCTGACCTGAAGCATAAAACAATGTTTTCTTTTTTGTTGTTAGTTTGTTTTTTTGAGACAGAGTCTCACTTTGTTGCCCTGGGTAGAGTACTATGGCATCATAGCTCACAGCAACCTCAAACTCTTGGGCTCAAGTTCTCTTGCCTCAGCCTCCCAAGTAGCTGGGACTACAGGCTTCCATCACAATGCCCAGCTAATTTTTCTATTTTTTGTAGAGACAGGGTCTTGCTCTTGCTCAGGCTGGTCTTGAACTCCTGAGCTCAAGCAATCCAGTCGCTTCAGCCTCCCAGAGTGCTAGGATTACAGGCGTGAGCCACCATGCCTGGCCATCAGACGTTTTTAATTACCTGTATATCACCAAAGAATTTTGCTACCACAACTCTTTGACTCTTTGCATTTTACTAGCTGTATCATCAGTAGGAGTGGACAGATTATGCTGTTGTAAAATATAAACTCCAAGCCTAAATGGCTTAACAAACAGAAATTTATTTTTTTACCCATGCTATATGATACAGAGAATTAATGGCTTGGCTCATCATTAACACTTAGAGTCCCAGGCTGCACTTTCTTGACATCTTCTTCCAAGATAGACTTGACAGAGAAGAGAATACTTAAAGTCACTTATTTCCTCTAAAATCTGCACCAAAATGAAGATTTTATTTACATTTCCCATTTTTTTTTGCCAAGTAAATACATAAATCTATCCCAAACTTAAGCAGAATCAGGAAAACGTAATCCTAAGTGCACAAATACTTAGCAAACCATCCCAGGGATTTCTATCAATTTTTTTTTTTTTTTGGAGTGTATGTGATTAAAAAGAAGTTTATGGTTCTTTTCTGGAAAGAAGAGCTTTAAAAGTTGATCAATAACTTAAATAGGCTATTTGGCCTTGGCTACAACATTAAGATTGACCTAGACAAAAGGAAAAGAATTCGGTATAAGCAGAGAGAAAATAAAATAAGAAACTAAAACTAGAGGGAGAGGCAGTCAATGAAATAGTGTGGTGCATTTTTGTCCATGATGTACTTCCTAGCTTATCTCATTTAACACCTCAATATTTAATGATATATACATTTGAGTTTCTCTGTTTAAACTATATCTCCCTAACAATGCCTGAAGGCAGTCCTTCCAACATTTATTGGGAAATTAAGTCATTAGCTGGGTGCAGTGGCTCGCACCTGTAATTCTAGCACTCTGAGAGGCTGAGACAGGTGGATTGCTTGAGCTCAGACGTTCAAGACCAGCCTGAGCAAGAGTAAGACCCTGTCTCTGAAAAATAGCCAACCATTGTAAGTGGCCGCCTGTAGTCCCAGTGACTCAGGAGGCTGTGACAGGAGGGTCACTTGAGCCCAGGAGTTTGAGGTTGCTGTAAGCTATGACCTCGTGGCACTCTACCAAGGGCAACATAGTGAGACTCTGTCTCAAAAATAAAATAAAACTAAATAAAATTAATTCATTAAACATTTTTCTGAGAGAATCCACATTGTGCATATGTATCTGTGTATCTGTGTGTGCACGCATACACAGTTAGCTAATAAAGTTAATGACTGAAAAGTATGTGATGTATACCTGGCATAAAGCTTAAATAAATTCCTTTTTTAAAAACCAGGTTGTTGATCCTGCTTTATCCATAGGCACTATAGAGCCTTTGTCTAGATGGAGGTCTCAATCCTCAATTGAGGCCAGTAGGTATCACCTGTTGTACCTGTTGTACTTTCCATGTCCCACATTTTATCATGCTGTGCTAGTTGCTTTAGGCTATCAGAAATGTTAATTGTGGTAATTTATCAATGTCCTTCTGCTTGTAGTTGCTTTCATTTTGGTCTTTAAAGTCTCCCTTCCTGGGTACAGAATTAATCAATGGTACTACTAGGTCAATCAGTGTTACTACTTCTCTACCTAATAGCTGTTGCACTTGTCTAAGTGATACTGGAACTGACATTGACATTGGAAGCCATACACCTCTTCTCTGTTTCAACTCTCAATTGCACCTGCTTTGTTTTCTGATGCAGTAGGGATGTTACATGGGCATCTCTTACTTTGGGTTGAAAAGTACATTATTTTCCAGAAGATTTTTTTTCCTTCCCTACAAACAGGAAATTTAATAAATATTTATCAAACAACTATTTTGGCAGCTACTGTGCTAATTGCTAGGGATCTAGAAATGGATTGAGTATACTTCCTGCCCATATGCTTCCTGTATATCTTAGTGGTCTCAATGAAAAAGCAGACAGACAAGCAGGTCCCTTAAAAAAGAAACATAGATGAGCTTGGATAGATAGATATTATGTTAAGTGAAATAAGGTGGACACAGAAAGATATATACCACATGCTCTGACTCATATGGAAACTAAAAAATATTGATCTCATAGGAGTAGAGAGTAGAGTCTTCACTACTAGAAGCTGAAAAGGGTAAGAAGAGTAGAGAATAGCCAGAGTTGGTTAATAGATACAAAAGTAGAGCTAAATAGAAGGAATAAGTTCTGGTGTTCGGTATCACTATAGGGTAACTATAGTAAACAATTTATTGCATATTTTCAAATAGTGGATTTGTAATGTTTTCAGCACAAAGAAATGATCAATATTAGAGGTGATGAATATGCTGATAACCTTGATAACATTGTATACATTTATTAAAATATCACACCATACTCAATAAATACATACAATCACTACATATTAATTGAACTAATAAAAACAAAAATCAATACATACGAAAAGAAGCAAGTTGAATGTAAGACAGTGAAGAATATCCAGGATTATGCATCGGCATTCATCAGGGATACTAGCCTGTAGTTTTCTTTTTTGGTTTTATACTTGTCTGGTTTTGGTATTGGGGCAATGGTAGCCTTGTAGGATGAGTTTGAAATTGTTTTCCTTCTTCACTTTTTAGAAGAGTTTAAGAAGTATTGGTATTAGGACTTCTTTATTATTATATTTTAATCTCCTTAAATTCCTTTTATCATAATTCTTCTTTAAGCATTAGGTAGAATTAGCAGTAATGCCATAAGATCTTGGGATTTTCTTTAATGGAAGAGTTTTTATTGCTCCTTCAGTCTTGTTACTTGTTATCATTCTATTCAAGTTGTATATTTTTCCATGATTCAATATTTGTAGGTTGCATATATACAGAAATTCATTCACTTCTAGATTTTCCAATATGGCATATAGTTGTTCATAGTATTCTCTTATGATCCTTTGTATTTCTGTGGTGTCAGTTATAATGTCCCTTTTCTCATCTTTAATTTTATTTATTCAAATCATCTCTCTTTTTCCTAAGGTAGTCTAGCTAAAGGTGACCTAACATATAGTTTAACTTGGAGAATATTCCATGTGTTTTTGAGAAGTCTGTATATTTTGCATCTGTTGTATAGAATGTTCTGTAAAAGTCTGTTAAGTCAGGCAGTTCCTGTGGCTCAGTGGGTAGGGCTCCGGCCCCATATACTGAGAGTGGCGGGTTCAAACCTGACCCTGGCCAAACTGCAACAAAAAAATAGCCAGGCGTTGTGGCAGGCACCTGTAGTCCCAGCTACTCGGAAGGCTGAGGCAAGAGAATCACCTAAGCCCAGGAGTTGGAGGTTGCTGTGAGCTGTGTGGTGACACCACAGCACTCTACCTAGGGCAATAAAGTGAGACTCTGTCTCTACCAAAAAAAAAAAAATCTGTTAAGTCCATTTGCTTTAGAGTGTAGTTAAACTTAGATGTTTCCTTTTTGATTTTCTGTCTGAATCATCTGTGTGTTGTTGACAGTGGGTTGTTGAAGTTTCCTACTATTACTATATTATAGTGGAGCTCTCTCTTTAGGCCTATTAATATTTGCCATATAATTTAGGTGCTCCAGAGTTGGGGAATATATATTTACAACTGATATATCCTCTTGATATACTGATTCCTATCATTGTATGTGTAAAAGGGCCTTCTTTGTCTTTTTAAAAAACTTTCATAACTTAAAGTTTAAATCTAAGTATAGTTATTCCTGTTCATTTTTTTTTGATTTGCATGGAATACCTTTTGTTATTCCTTTACTTTCTTTATAGATGGAATGAATTTCTTGTAGGCAGCATATAGCTGGGTCTTGTGTTTTATTTGCTTGTTTGTTTTTTAGAAATAGGGTCTCGCCTGTTGCCCAGGCAGGAGTGCAGTTTCCTAATCATAGTTTTCAGTAGCCTTGAACTGTTGGCTTAAGCAATCCTCTTGCTTCTGCCTCCCAAGTAGCTAGGACTATAGGTGCAAACCCCTATTCCTGGCTGAGTTTTTTTTTTTTTTTTTTTGAGAAACAGGGTCTCATTATGTTGCCCAGGCTGGTCTCAAACTCCTGGCCTCAAGAGATCCTTCTTCCCTCAGTCTCTCTAAGTGTCGAGATTATGTATGTGAGCCACTGTGCTGGCTGGCTCCTGTTTCTCTTATTATTATTATTATTATTTCAGTTACTTTTGTGTTTTTTAGTTGGAGGATTCAATTAATTTACATTCAAGGTTATTATCAGTGGGTAAGTCTTTGCTACTACTACTCTATTATTTTCTTTTTTTTTTTAAAGGTTCTTTTTTGCTTTTTCCTCTCAGTATTTTCCTTTATAGTTAAGTGATTTTCTCTAGTAGTATGTTTTGAGTCCATGTTATTTATTTTTAGTGTATCTATTATAGGTTTTGCTTTGTGGTTACTATGAGGTTTACAGAAATTGCTAAAAATTTTCATTGGTGAAAAACTGCATTGAAATACTGGTAGAAGGGAATTCAGTAGTGGATGTAATGCCTCAGGCACTTGAGAGTTTCAAGGGTAATAATAATTATAAAGAGATTGGAATCAGATGGCTGTTGTTAAGGGTCTGTTGCTGCACTAGAGTAACTTATAGCCCTCAAGCTAAGAATGTATTTTTTTTTACATTTTAAAAGGTTTTAAAAGAAGAAAAATTTGAAACAGAGACCATATGTGGCCCTCAAATCCTAAAATATGTACTCTCTGACCCTTTATGGAAAAATTTTTCTGACCTCTACATTACAAAAATTAAAGGACAAAAGTGATCAAGTATTGATATAAAGTGTGTTGTGAAACCTAAAGGGCCTCCCTTATATCACGTGAAGATTCTCAGCTCTTATAACCTAGGGGCAGAAAATGCTGAAGATTACATCCAAGACTTAAGTATAAAATAAACAGAGCTTCAAACAGGGTTGATTCTAGGGCGGTGCCTGTGGCTCAAAGGAGTAGGGCGCTGGCCTCATGTGCTGGAGGTGGCAGATTCAAACCCAGCCCCGGCCAAAAACTGCAAAAAAACCCAAAAAACCAGGGTTGATTGTACAAGCATTCTTAGAAGCATTTCTCCCTAATAATGAACACGATGTTAGTCTTTCTCAGTAGAGGTCATTGTAGTGACATTGCAGGAGAAAGAAGCTTATATTCCAGCGGTGGCACTATTGGTGTGGGGTGTGAGTTTAAGAACATTCAGTAGTGTTCTGCCCCAGCCTCATGCTGAGAATGATAGGTCCCTAGGTGACCTCATAGCTCTGGTTCTATCTGATGATCACCTTCTCCTGGCCCTCAACACACTAACATCTCATGCTCTGAGCTTCCTTTAGCACTGACACCCCTGCTTTCTCTACATACCCATGCACTCACCTACCCACCAGATAGGGTTTGCCTGTATCAACAGGTTTGCTTCCTACTTGACCAGTGACTGTGGACCAGCTCTGGCCAGCATACTAAACTGCTATCCAGTGAGCTGGAACACCCCTTCTCCAACCGGGTCTGCAGGCGGGTTCTCTTTTGTTTGTCTCTTCCTGGGAACGCTCACCCAACTCTGGGTTACCATACAGAGTTCTCTTACTTCTTATCATTGCTCTCTCACAGCTTAATAATTGCTTATATCAAACTGTCTCTATTTAAATCACAATTTCTTTGGCCCTACCTAGTACCTCCTTCTATAAAATTGAGATACTGAAGCCTGCCCAAACAAACTCCCATGTTATTTCTGAGGCTCAATTGATATGATGTATGTAAAAGTGTTTTGTTAAGTATAACATGCATTATTAAATACAAGCTATTTTATTTTTATATTAATAATGCTAAATGATTGACTTTGCACACTTAATACCTAACCATTGATAAAGTGTTTGGTTATTATCCTACTACCATTCTTGATTCTAAAAAGTGGTCTAGTGGTTTGTGGATTATTTCCAAATTATCACTCTTACCCATGCAGAACAGTTGAAAAAGCAAGCTGTGATATGATGAAACATTCCCTTTTCTATCATAAAATTTTACTTTGAGGAAGAATTCTGACTGAAGTGCCATAGAACATGATAAAGAGTCAAAGACCAGAAGTGCAAAATCACCCAAGCAAGCATATAAAGCTTAGAAATCCCAGGCAGTTGATATTTATCACGCAGCTGAATGTTAATGCAGCCAGGAAAATAACATCAACTCCAGATGCAGCTGTTAGGAATGTGCTATGGGACAGGTCATCTGTGCTTTTCATCTGCCAAATTCATCTTTTAAAGGGAGTGCTTGGTAAATGTTAGTGAGAAAAGGAATAGTGAGAATTTAAACCCCAATATTAACTTTGTCTTACCTTGAAAATAATCAGTCCTCAATATCGCCTAAATATATTAACTTAGTATTATTTGTCACTTGGTAAATGCCTTTGAAATATTTTCAAGTATTCAAATCAATATTGTAAACAAATATAAACATAGGGTCCACAAACTGAGATGTAAATTGTTCTGTCTGAATTGTGCACATCACTTCAAAATATTTTTAGTAGGCTCCGTGCCTATGGCTCAAGCGGCTAAGGTGCCAGCCACATACACCCAAGGTGGCGGGTTCAAATTCCCAGCCCAGGCCCGCCAAACAACAATGATGGCTGCAACCAAAAAAAAAAAAAATGCCCAGGCGTTGTGGCGGGCACCTGTGGTCCCAGCTACTTGGGAGGCTGAGGCAGGAGACTCGCTTGAGCCCAGGAGTTGAAGGTTGCTGTGAGCTGTGATGCCACAGCACTCTACCCAGGGGAATAGCTAGAGGCTCTGTCTCAAAAAAAAAATAAAAATATTTTTAGTAATCAATTGAAAAGAGTAAAAAAAAAATAGAATCAATCAAAAAGTTCAAATGTAAATTCTTTTGTACCAAAACTACTTCTATCAATTTGAATGGCCCAAGTATTATAGGTATTTTTTGCTAGATTATCTTGTTTTTAGAATCTGATACAGTCCTTTCTGGCAACTAAAAGATAATACAATGTGAAAATGGAAATGTTTAGTTTTGGTAATATCCTAATTATTAAAAAAATTCTTTAAAAGGTTTATGTAGACTAAGTAATGACATTTTCATATTCTAGGAGAGGATCTTACCAAATGAAAGGAATATAATGGTAAGTGTTACTCCCACAAGTATGTTTGAATCTGAATAAAAATAGCTTTTATATTTATTGTCTCATGTTGAATTCTCTAGGAGCAGTTGCTGAGAAATAGTTTGGAAACAAGATGCTTATTAGAGAAGAGGAGAGGAAGAAATCCAACGCGGTGATGCAGAGAGGTTCTAGGATGAGTAATACCTTTCGGTGTCTCCTGTTGGGCTGTGAGGACTGTGCCCTTATAATCCCATTTTGCTTAGTGAGCCGTTCTGGGGAGGATGTGACCGCAGACAAGGCAGTTGTGTGCAGCACAGCTGAAGGAGTCCCTGTAGAGGTTGCCAGCTGGAGGTAGACACTCCCCACAGCTGGATCGGAGTGTTGCATCTCCATGTCTATCAGAGTCCACACATTATGCCGCATAGATCTACTTCTCTATGCACATTTGGGGAACAGCTCCTAGAAAATTCCAATGGGAATATCTTCTCAAAGAAACTTAGAAGATAGAGGTTAGTAAGGCAAACTGTATAGTCTTTGGTGCTGCACTTGGACTCTAGAACACAACTTGCTACTTATCTTCCTCCTCTACTTTGATTCTAAATAACCCCACCATCAGCTACCACATATGTTGGGTTTAGTGGCTTACCTGGTGGCATGACTCAGATTCTCACCTCTGAGATCCTAGAGTACCTGGTCACTATGCCCTTCTCATAAACAGGGTAACCATAACTGTCTCTTTACAGTCATAATTGGCAAGGGAATATAAAGAGGCACTCATGTGGATCACTTGGATTACACACACATTCCTCTACACCAGGCTTCCTCAAACTATGGCCCATGGGCCACATGCAGCCTGCCTAGGATATTTATCCGGCCCGCCAGGTGTTTTTGCTGCCGCTGCCTGTCCTGCTTAGCAGCCGACTCGTCCCGGTGCCCGCAGTCTGGCCCTCCAACGGTCTGAGGGACAGTGAGCTGGCCCCCTGTTTAAAAAGTTTGAGGAGCCCTGCTCTACACTCATCCCTTACACTATAGTAAAAAGCTTTCCGTACTCCTCATGATAAGGGTCAGTTTTTCCTGCCAAGACAGTGACTCCTTTGCTTGTATAAAACTCTAGTTTATAATTCAGTGAGACTTTTGCTGAGGCCCTGGTAAAGTCATGCCTACTTTTGCAAAGAAGACATCTAACCATGCAGAGCCCAGAGTTCCAAAAGTGGGGAACACAAAAGCCTCCTACTACTCACTGGGAATAATAGTAAATTGGTGGAAATTCCTGGCTCTACCCCTTGTTTTCTAGGCATTCTGCTACTGGAATGACAATATTAAATAAAGATTGTTAATTTAAGGCATATACAAAATCCTGCAGGATTGAGTATTATTTCTGAGCTGGTCCTTTTTTTTTTTTTTTTAATGGTCTCACTTTGTCGCCCTCAGGATGCTGTGGAGTTACAGTTCACAGCAACCTCAAACTCTTGGGCTTAAGCGATTCTCTTGCCTCAAGTAGCTGAGGCTAAAGGCACTTGCCACAAAGCTCGGCTATTTTTAGAGACAAGGTCTCGCTCTGGCTCAGACTGGTCTTGAACTTGTGAGCTCAGGCAATCCACTCATTTTGTCCTCTCAGGGTGCTAGGATTATAGGTGTGAGCCACTGTGCCTGGATTCAGCTATGCCTTCAGCAGGCTGTTCCAACACTATCAGGTGGCAGACTCTGGGTCAAAATCTGTGATATGGTCAGTGGATCCCATGATCAAGTGTCCAGTCCCACACCACCATTGCTGTAAAGAGAAATCCTTGGTCTGCCACTGTGTTATGTGAAATCACACACCAGGAGATCCATTTTATAAACCCTTGAACAATAGCGCTGACTGATGCCCTGCAGGCAGTCAAGGCAAACAAACACACACTCAAAATAAATGTCCAGTTCTATTAAAATGAGCCACTGGTTTTTCCAGGATAGTAGCAGCCCAGTGTAATCAACTTACTACCAAGGTCCTTGAGGAATGATTACATGTTAAGACTAACAATTGTTTTTTGTTGTTGATACCACCAGGTTGAACAAAACAATCATTGGCTACTGGAGCAAAATCAGTCTTGGTCAGTGGGAGTCCATATTATCAAGCAAATGTATAACCTCCACCTCTGCCACAGTAGCTACATTGCTAGTTTGGACATCATTCCAACCCTGGGATGGCTGATAACCGGGCCGGCCAACATCAACTGGCCAGGTAGGTCATTGTCTCCTTTGCTGTTTTAATGCCTCTGTTATGGCTAATGATTTCTGTCAAGTGTTAATGTGCTATAAAGATCGTCTGTTCATACTTCATTTTATTTATATTTCATGTATGTCCATGCACATGTCTCTACCTCAGGACTTCTTTTTCCCATTTTCCAATCTTTCTCTCTCCTGGTCTCTGACCATGAGCCAGACTATTTGCCATTGTCCATAAGTTTGCATATACTTTAAATTTCGGGTGCTCCTCATTTCACACAAAAGGGAGGTGTACTTCTCATTCCACACACACACACAACCCAGGTGAACTGCCTTAAGCTCTGTCTAGTGGGAGGATTTTTCTTTAATCTTGGCTGTCAAGGTCATTACTCTATGAAGCAATAATCCATTTTTCAACTTGCACCCACATACTAAGCCAATCCAAGAGTAAACCAATTTGAGGCTTTTCTCTCTTCCTACAACTGGTAATATAGAATTCTTCCATGGAGCTCTACGAGTGACCTGAGAGAACCACACAAGGTGATGGCTCATGTGGGAATCAGCTACCTGCCATTTATCTTCCTGTGGTCACTACTCCTATTCATGCCAAATCCTGGATGCCTCAGTGTCATTTAACATTGAATTTTTGCCAGATGCACCCAACTTAATAATTGGTGACTTTCACAGGCTCTGACTCATGATGAGTAGTTCTAGCCATATGGTTGCTATGGGCAATCTTTCCATCTCCATCAGGGCCCAGTAGCACATATTAGTTTTTCAAAAGGACTGTAATTTGTTGCTGATGGCATGGCCTTGGCCCAGAACCCCAGGAGCCTATATTGTGATTTTTCTGTTAGAGCTTGCCACAATTTCCATACAGAATTTTTTGGTCATCATTGATGTTTTCAACCTGATAGTATCTGCCAAATCTTATGGTCTGAACACGAAGGTGGTTTGCTTTGTGGCATGAAACTGCTGCAGAGCCCTTTTAATTCTCTAGGTTCTGTTCAAAGCTGGCAGCTTTTCATGCCAAAAAATAATTGGTTGGGAGCAGTATCCCAAAATGTGGAATGTGCTGCTTTTCGGACTTAAAGAGACAAGCTTTTCTTTTACCTTGGAGGGAATGTTCCAGCATGATACTAGAAGATTTCTACAATTTTAAGGGCGTGGCTAGCCCTGGATCTCTATTGAGATTACCTCTTTGCAGTTGGTCTGTCGTTCCAAGATTTTATGTGCTAGCCATGTCTTGCTTCTCTAATATCAAAGAGTTCACCTGGATTTTACACCAGGCTTCTTCTTTTTCTTCTTCTTTTTTTTTTTTTTTTTGGAAACAGAGTCTCACTCTGTCACCCTGAGTAGCGTGCAGTGGTGCCACAGCTCACAGCAACCTCAAACCTCAAACTCTTGGGCTCAAGAGATCCTCTTGCCTTAGTCTCCTGAGTAGCTGGGACTACAGGCACTCATATGATGGCAGGCTAGTTTTTTCCTATTTTTAGTAGAGATGGGATCTTGCTCTTGCTCAGGCTGGTCTTGAGCTCCTGTCCTTAGGTGATCCAGCCGCCAAGGCCTCCTGAGTGTTAGGACTACAGGCATGAGCCACCCTGCCCAGCCGACACCTGGCTTTCAATTAATTCTCTTACTCTCTCTCAGCTATTGTTCGGTAGTCATCTAATTTCACCCCAGTGAGAATTCCAATCGTCAATGAGAAATTCTCACCCCAGTGAGAATTCCAATTCCAATGTCAGGGTGAGTTTCATATTTTAACATCTTTATTGAGATTAATTTACATGCTGTATCTAGTTCACTAACTGAAAACCTAATTCAGTGTTTTTAGTATACTCACAGTGCTGCACAACCATTGCCATGGTCATTTAATAGTATTTTGCTCCTCCTGAAAGAAACCCATACTGTTAGCATTCACCCCTACCCCCCATACTCTCTACCCTAAAAAAAGTGAATTAACTTTCTATCTTTAGACATTTGTCTATTCTAGACATTTGATATAAATGGACTGGATTTTTTCATTTAGCATGTATTTTTAAGGTTTATTCATGTGGTAGCATGTTTCAGTACATCATATCTTTTTATTCTCAAATAATATTCAGCTGTATGGACACAGTATATTTTGTTTATCCATTCACCAAGTGATGGATATTTAGGATTCCATCTTTGGATTATTTTTATTCACTTTGGATTATGATTATTATTATTATATTTTTGGAGAGTCTCACTCTGTTGCCTAGGCTAGAATTTCATGGCATCATAGCTCTCAGCAGGCTCAGAACTCTGGGTTCAGATGATCCTCTTGCCTCAGTCTCTTGAGTAGCTGGGACTACAGGTGCCTGTCTTGATATACTTCTAATTTTTTCTATTTTTAGAAGACTGGGTCATGCTCTTGCTTAGGCTGGTCTAGAACTCCTGAGCTTAAGGGATTCAGACTCCCAGAGTGCTAGGAGTCTCCCATGCTGGGCTGCACTTTGAGTTATTGTGCATAGTGCTGCTATGAAAATTTCTTTATGAGTTTTTGTATAGAAATACATTCTCATTTCTTAGATATATGCCAAAGAGTGGAATTATAGGATAACATGGTAACTCCATGACTAACTTTTTGAGGAATTCTTTCTATCTTTCTTTTTTTTTCCTTTTTTTGAGAAAGAGTCTCACTACGTTGCCCTCAGTAGAGTGCTGTGGCATCACAGCTCACAACAACCTCAAACTCTTGGCGAAAAATCTTAAGCGATTCTCTTGCCTCAGCCTCCTAATTAGCTGGGACCACAGGTGCCCACCACAATACCCAGCTATTTTTTGGTTGCAGTTATCATTGTTGTTTAGCAGGCCCTGGCCGGGCTCGAACCTGCCAGCTTTGGTGTACTCACTGAGCTACGGGCACCAAGCCAAGGAATTATTTTACATTTTACATTTCTGCCAGCAAAATATAAAGGTTCCAGTTTTTCACATCCCTGTAAACACTTCCTATTGTCTGTCTTTTTTTTTTATGGCCATCCTACTGTGTATGAACTGGTATCTTATTGTGATTTTGATTTGCATTTTCCTAAAACTAATGATGTTGAATATATTTTCGTGTGTTCCATTCTTTTATCTAATATTTTCTCCATAAATATCACACATCTAGTACATTGCATCTTCTAGGGCATCCCTGTCCACTGCTATCCCTCCTAATTCACCACTAGTGACAGTTTTAAGTATTTATAACAGCCACCTTGCACCAAAAGCTCACCATGCTCCACTTACCATCAGGTGTCCTCCTCACACCCAGCAGGGTGGTGAGTGATCTAGCTTTAAACACACCATCTTATGGCCTGCTTTCTGAGATCACTCCTGGCACCACTGTTGATGATTGAATTTTACATAAGCAGATGTGATACAGTTTGTGCTAAAAGATATTTGTCAAGAATCAGTATCTGTTAAAGAGATGGAAGAAGGAGGTTCAGTCAGAGGAAGAAGTCAAACTGATATGCAGGCCTGACAGTCTCATACAACCTGGTGAGGAGCTCTGGAACAATAATTGCTCATCGTAGTGTCCTGATTTGTATCAAAATGGTCAAGTCTTTATGCCCCCCAGACTTAGCTACCAGATGTAGGCTGCCCTAAGAAGAATGTGACTTCCAGTAAGGTTATTTTCTGCAAAACTGGAAGGAGCTAACAGCCAGAGTCTGATTGCTGACTTAGGTCCTCAAAGCTAGGCATCAGATCTTTCCTTTCAGATGGGGTGGATGTCACATTACCATGCCTACCACATGTATTATATTTTGATGCAATTTAGAGGCCTTCCTGGTAGTTATTATATTTTATTAAGTAGCTGTGGTCATGTTGATTAATCTCCAAACATTCAGCAATTATGGGGTAAATATGAGCTGTATGAACTGTTGATAGATAACATGTGCAGGGGTTAATTTTCTCATTTCAGCTATATTCTTATTTTCATATGTTTATATTTTTACTACCTACTTATCATTCTGTAGAAATAGAAGTATGAGCTTATTTCTTGTGATGTAGCACATAAAACTGCATAGCCTCAGAGGTTCACTTGACCATGAATGAAATAAAAAAGATATCTCTATCCATCTATCCATCTAGCTATCTTCCTTCCCTCCTTTTTCCATTTCCTTCTCTCTTTTCTCCCTTCCTTCCTTCCTTTCCCGTTGTTTTTATTTCTTAACACTTTTCTCAAATGTATATGTTGCTTAAAATGGTTTTCTCTCATTTGAAAACTCTTGCCTGTGACAGTCAATTAATTTGATGCCAAAGAAATTTATTGCAAAATAAAAAGTAAAATTTCACCCAGAGTCCCACCAGCCTTGAGGAGGAACTATAGACATAGTTCTTAGATTTTTCTAGCCTTTTCTATAATTTGACATTTTTAAGTTAGGACACGATTCATTCAATATGCAATTCTTACACTGAAATTCACTGATTTTTCATGTCTGGGACATTCTCTCTTTGGCGCAGAATTAACTGAAATAAAATGTAATACAATATGCACTTTGAAGAAGCTAAATCAATTTAAGCAATTTTACTACAGGGAAATAAATTTACTTATGGAAGACAAATTGTCTTAGAATTCCTACCTTAAGTGGCAGGTACCCTACCCATTTAGACTTAATACAAAGTAGTTTTCAAACATGCTTATGTAGAGTGAATAACAAGAACAAATCATTTTAATGCACACTTATATATTGCTTACTAGGCAATGACTTTCTTTTAAAATATGCATTTGATTTTTTCTCTATAAGTAGACATTTCATTTGATTTGCTCTAATGGCTTCAGTATTTAATAGCTTATATATATATATATATATATTTTTTTTAGCTAAAGGGGTTCCAGTGACTGTCTGTTATTCTAAGTAATTTACACAAATCTGTGCTTGCAATGCTTTTATTTTGATCTTTGTGCATATTGTCTGAAAATTTCGAATTCCAGTGAGTTGAAATGAAAGGTAAAGAAAGTGAATTTTTAATATGAAAAAGAATGAGTAAATGCTTGTGTAACAATTGAAGTGTACTGAAGTGTTTTCACGCACTCTGTGTGCGTGTGTGCCTGTGTGTGTGTGTGTATGAGAGAGAGAGAGAACAGACTTTAATGCCTCATCAGGATATTTAGGAGTCTATTTGAATAGATTAACTGGAAATGGGGCTATGGTTCCATCTCAAATATTGGAATAACAGGATTATGTCTGACCCTAAAAGTCTGGAACAAAATTACTGCCAATGAAAACAATGGTAAAATTTCTTCTGTGGGAACACAGCCATTGATACTGTACAACTACTACTTTCAGGACGCACTTCCTTTGAAAGACTTTTCTTTTTTTTAGAGACAGAGTCTTACTTTGTCACTCTCGGTAGAGTGCTGTGGCATCACAGCTCACAGCAACCTCCAGCTCTTGGGCTTAGGTGATTCTCTTGCCTCAGCCTCCTGAGTAGCTGGGACTATAGGCGCCTACCGCAACACTCAGCTATTTTTGTTGTTGTTGTTGTTGCAGTTTGGCCTGGGCTGTCACTCATTTGAACCCGTCACCTTCAGTATATGGGGCTGGCGCCCTACTCGCTGAGCCACAGACGTCACCCTAGAAGACTTTTCAATCTTTCCAAAACCTTGAAGAGAGGCAACCTTGTTAAGCGTAATTTTATATAACTTCCTATTCTTTCTTTCACCTCTAAGTTGAAATAAAACAACCGTTGGACATGGTTTAGATTTAAATAACTCCTCACTTAAGAAATAGTAGTATTTTTTTTTTCTGCAGTTTTTGGCCAGGGCTGGGTTTAAACCCACCACCTCTGGCACATGGAGCTGACTCCCTACTCCTTTGAGTCACAGGCACCACCCAAGAAACAGACGATTGAGATAAATTGGACCTATTTCACTTAGCATAATGTCCTTCAGATTCATCTGTGTTGTATTGTTGTGAATCACGGGATTTCCTTTAAAAAAAATCACAAAAATGTAGAAACAAACACATGTACTCAATACAAAATTGGAACTAATTGATCAGCACTTAAATGTACATATGGAAGTAAATCTCACTGAAAATCAAACTTGGGGGGGGGAAGGAGGGAATGGGTAAATTCACACCTATTGGTACAGTGCACACTATCTGGTGAAGGGCACACTTAAATGCATAACTTTGACTCCATGTGTACAAAAATGAAGTATGGAAACAAACCTGTATTTCTTAACATTCTGAAATAAAAAAGAGCCCCCCCCAGGAAGAGACAAATAGAGGAATTTGGACTTTGAGATGATAGACTGCCATTTTCCCTTTTGCCAGCATAGTAATAAATTTCTCTTTCCTTCTCCTCAACCACTTGTCCCATTTTTCTGATGTGGCCTTGCGGACAAGTGCTGCACTTTTGATGAACTTGGGTGAGTTATCAGCCTCCTGGTGGAATGGCACCCTACAACTGCTAAGAGGCAGAGAGCACCCGTAGGTAGGAGTAACTTCTTTTTGAGGTGAGACAGCAAGGGATAGCCTCAGCAGCTGATAGAATCTGTTTAGCTCTGGGGAACTCCTGTCTCTCTCTCCCTGAAGTAGATGTAACTATCCACAACTTGAACTAAGATGAGGAGGAAATGGATTTGGAAAATGTCTAGATACCAGACCTTTTGTTGGGTATCTTCCCTGATGTGCACGCTGAGATTCTGATTACATCCATGTCAGGGATTTTCATACCTTCCTGTTGGTTTTGTTTGTTTTAAAGTGCCTTTTGAGGGTGGGAGTGGTAAACAGGAGTGGAACTAGGAAACCTGGTTTAAATTTAGAGTTCATCTGTGGTTCTCAGGGGATGAGGGATACTAGGCCACCTTTTGGGAAGCAATTTTTGTGACCCTTCCAGCACTGTAAGGCATTTTGGGTACCATCTGGGGTGACATTGGGGTGGCATTTGTCCCCTTTGTTATGGCACCAGACCATCATTTCAGAAGGATTTACCTTGTAACCCTGTAGGGCATTTGGGGGCACTGTCTGAAGTGCCATTTGGGGTGGTGTTTGTCACTAGGCCACTATTTGCGAAGGGTTTACCTTCCAGCCCTATAGGGCATAAGGGACACTGTCTGAAGTGCCACTAGGGTGGCATTTGTCCTCTTTGGATTCTCATATATTTGATAGGCCCTGGCATTTTTAAACCCCTGTATTCTCTGTTATTCATGAGTTTTGTTACAACATAAGGAAGCTCCATCTCCAAGTTTCTTGGGAAAAAAGCTTTGGAAAGAGATTGGGTAAGGCCATAGCATTTTAGACTGTGTTGGGGATTCCCTATATTATTTGTGTTTGATTGTGTGTGAATTTTTTATCACTTGTCTGGTGAGGTTTTGTATTGTGATGTTGCTTGTATGGAGTGTGAGGAAAGTGGTGGTTGATACCAATTGTCTGGAATGTGAGGAAAAGTGGCAGTTGGTATCACTTGTATAGAATGTGAGGAAAAGTGGTAGCTGCCTAACTTTGATCTTGAGGTGTATTCTATGTTTGTTGGCCATTGGTCCATCTTCTTTTGAAGGGCTTCTGTTCATGTCTTCTGCCCATTTTTTTTTTTTGTGGGGTTGTTTGATATTATTCTTGCTAATTTGCCTCAGTTCTTTGTAGGTTCTGTTTATTGTCCCTTTGTTGGATATATAGCATCCAAATATTTTCTAGCTCTGTTGATTGTTTCCCAGCTAGTCTAGAGGCTAAGAGAGGAGCATCATATATGCCCAGGAGTTCAAGGCTGCATTGAGCCTTGATTGGGCCACTGCATGCCAATCTGTACAGCAGGGCAAGACTCTCTATCTAAAATGAAAAGAAAAGATAAATAGTTTGAAAATATTTTCTCTCATTGTATAGGTTTTATTTTTGCTCTACTGATTGTTTCTTTTGCTGTAAGAAAGGTTTTTAGCTTGATGCAATCCCATTTGTCACTTTTGCTTTTGTCACCTCTGCTTTTGATGTTATATGCAAAAGAACATTGCCAAGGTCAATGTTAAAATTTTTTTCCTAGGCCAGGCATGGTAGCTCCTAGCACTCTGGGAGGCCAAGGTGTGAGGATCACCTGAGCTCAGAGTTCAAGACCAACCTAAACAAGAGCAAGACCTCATCTCCACTATAAATAAAAAAAGAACTAGCCAGGCATTGTGGTGGGTTCTTGTAGTCCCAGCTACTCAGGAAGCTGAGGATGCCATCAGCTGAGACTTTTTTTTTCAAAAAAATATTTTTCCTATGATTTTTGGTAAGAGTTTTATGGTTTTAAATCTGAGGTGCCACTAAGGTGGCATTTGTCCTCTTTAGATTCCCATATATTTGTGATTTTTGTGTATTATCTGAGATAAGGGTCCAAATATATTCTTCTACATGTGGATATCCACTTTTCCCAACACTATCTATTAAAGAGATTGTCCTTTCCCCATTGTGATTTCTTGGCACCTTTGTCCAAGATCAGTTGACCATAGATGCATGGATTTATTTCTGGGCTCTTCATTTCATTCTATTGGTATATGTGTCTGTTTTTATGCCAATGATACATTCTTTTGACTGCTGTAGCTTTGTATTATGTTGCTAGACCAGGAAGTGTGATCTCTCCAGCTTGTATCTTCTTCTTTTTTTTTTTTTCCTAGACAGAGTCTCACTTTGTCACCCTTTGGTAGAGTGCCAGGGTATCATAGTCACAGCAACCTCCAACTCCTGGGCTTAGGTGATTCTCTTGCCTCAGCCTCCCGAGTAGCTAGGACTACAGGTGCCCACCACAATACCTGGCTATTTTTGTTGCAGTTTAGCTGGGGCCAGGTTCAAACCTACCACCCTTGGTATATGGGGCCGGCGCCCTACACTTTGAACAACAGGTGTTGCACAGCTTGTATCTTCTTACTCAAGGCTGCTTTGGCTATTTAGAGTCTTTTGTGGTTTCATACAAATTTTAGGATTAATTTTTTCTAATTTCATAAAGAATATCAATGAAATTTTGATAGTGATTGCAATAAATCTATAGATTTGATTAAGTAGTATGGACATTTTAACAATATTAATTTTTTCAACCTTTGAACATAAGATATCTTTCCATTTATTTGTTTTCTTTAATTTCCTTCATCAATGTTTTATAATTTTCAGTGTACTAGTCTTTCCTCAGGCCCTGACTGGGTTTGAAATTGCCCACCCCAAAGCATGGGACCAGTGCTGTAACCATTGAACTACAGGTCCCCAGCCAAGTCTCGCTCTTTTGTGATTGGAAAAGATATATGGAATGATTTTGATATTCTTAAATTTGTTAAGACTTGTTTTGCGACCTAATGGGATCTCTTCAGCAACATTCCATTCCACTTAAGAAGAATGTGTATTGTGCTGTAGGGTGGAAAGTTTCATATATGCCTCCTGGGTACATTTGTCTGTAATCTTGTTCCAGTCAGCTATTTCATTATTGATTTTCTGTCGAGATGTTCTATCCATTATTGTAAGTGGGATATTGAAGTTCCTTACTATTATTATGTTGTTGTCAATTTCTGTTTTTAGATCTGTCAATATTTACTTTATTTCTAGATGCTGTGATGTTGGGTTGTTATGCCCCCCCCCAAAATTCCCCCAAATGGCCCCAGCAGACAAATCCGAAACACACTCCGATGTAAAAGGCAAGAGGTGAGATTTACTCAAACCTGGGTCTGGTCTCTCCTGGTGCACACGCCAAGGAAGAGCCTCAAACCTGGAGTGGAGGAAATTTTTATGGGGTACAGAAAGCAAGAAGGGAAGAAGGGCACGAGTACACTTTTGATTGGTGGTTAATGATTTCACTAGTAAAGTTACATTCTTGATTGGTGGTTGATGATTTCACTAGCAAAGGAGGATTTGGATTGGTACAGGTGAGGGGTGGGGGATTTCTTAACCAGGGGCTAGGGTGAGGCAGCCTGATTAGGTGGCTGTTGGGAAATACCTGTATTTCAAGGTAATAGAAACTTATTGTTTATTGTGGTAGCTGTTTGCCTAAGGTGACTCAGTTAACAAGGCAACAGCTATGGCTGAGCAACCAGGAATGGACTGGGGGAGCTGCAGGGTGCGGCCCTGCCTGGTTAGGGGCTAGGAACAGAACTTATGCAGTAAACAAGTTAGAAACAGAACTCATGCAGTAAACAACAAAATGGAGCTGGTCTGGCTCTCACAGGGTGAGTATATATTCATATGTATCTGTTGAATTGACCCTTTATCATTATATACTGACTATTTTTGTCTCTAGAAACAGTTATAGACTTAAAATCAATTTTGCCTTATATAAGTATAGTTACTCCTGCATATATATATGAAAACGGTGTCAAAGGACAAATATACAACCAATTTAGTTTAAAAATCTGAATTGGCATTATTTCAGTTGTAGAATTGGGCAATAACACCTCAAGCCATTAAATAGAATGTTTTCCAATGAGATGACCAGAAGGACTGAAGACAGAAAAATGCTGAAGAAAGCAGAAGTAAAGAAAAAAGAACGTATCAGTTGTTAGGGTCTTTGAGTCAATCAGAAAGAGTCAGAAGGAAAGGAAGTTAGCCAAGCAGTAGCATTGATTGGCTTACAGCTTCCATACAGGGAAGGGCTGTGCTGAAAGGGCAGCAGCCCTGTGGCAGTTTTGGGGTCAAGTTTTACAGTATAGGAGTAGGTAGTGAGATGAGTGAGCTTTCATCATGATGGAAGAAGCTTTGCTTTTTATGCACTGGCCAAGGCAGGTGTTCTCAGGGCATAGCAGGATGTTTGCTTAAGGTAAACCAGGTGGGGATCTTCAGGTGCAGAGTTTCCTCTTAGCTGTGTGAGCACTGGAAATGGTTCCTAGAAATGTAAACGTGTTTATTAAGTATATAGCAATTCATTAGATACAGTACGACATTATAGTATAGAACTACATTAATCATTACAAAACTACATAACTGATCAGTTAACATCAAATTACTTATTTTGCTAAGCATCAAAGCAGAAGGAACTTCATTATCATACCAATGGAAGATTTAAACTGGCCTGTTTAGGAAATTGTTACATTTTCCCCCTGATTTCTCTGTTCAGATAACAACTTAGTGGTGATATGGAAGTTTAGCATGAATGACTCCATTTTAATTTTTAAGTTTAGTTTGTTGTGCCTAGTACAGAAACTCAGTCAAAAATAATGGCCTCTATTATATATATATATATATATATATATATATATATATATTTTTTTTTTTTTTTTTAGAGATAGAGTTTCACTTTATAACCCTTGGTAGAGTGCTGTGGCATCACAGCTCACAGCAACCTCCAATTCCTGGGCTTAGGCGATTCTCTTGCCTCAGTCTCCCCGAGTAGCTGGGACTACAGGTGCCCACCACAACACCCGGCTTTTTTTTTTTTTTGGTTGTAGTTTGGTAGTTTGGCTGGGGCCAGGTTCGAACCTGCCACCCTCAGTATATTGGCACCCTACCCACTGAGACACAGGTGCCTCCCTATAATTTTTAACATTAGTTATAACCTAAAAATTTTTCTTTGAAACTAAGGTATATGTCATAAGCAAGAATAGTAAATTCCCTAAAGTAATCTTAGTGATTTTTCTCAGAAAGAGAATATTTCCATCCCATAAAACTCTTAACTTCAAATCAAGCCTCAAACTTTTAGCAGATCTATTTTGCCACTGCCTATGCCAACATATTTTGAATCCCATAACTAGACCTTTAAACATGACATGAATCAGAGTCTTACCTGTAAATGAATAATTAAAAAACTATATTATATTGGCTTGGTGCCTGTGGCTCAAGTGGCTAAGGTGCCAGCCACATACACCTAAGGTGGCGGGTTCGAATCCCCAGCCCGGGCCCACCAAACAACAATGATGGCTGCAACCAAAAAATGGCCGGGCGTTGTGGTGGGCGCCTGTAGTCCCAGCTACTTGGGAGGCTGAGACAGGAGACTCACTTGAGCCCAGGAGTTGGAGGTTGCTATGAGCTGTGATGCCATGGC
>CAUYQV010016548.1:0-10801 GCA_963574575.1 Galagoides demidoff | reverse complement strand
ATGAATGAATCGATGGACCACAGGATGGACAGTAAGTTAGGTTTTATTTACAGAGGTATTATCACAGCTCTTACAAAGAGCCAAACCTTGAAGAACAGAATAAGATAGGGCTTATATAAGTGTCACAGCTCTCACAAAGAGCCAAACCTCCTTGTAGGGCAGTATGTTAAGTGTCACAGCTCTTACAAAGAGCCAAACCTCCTTACAGAGCAGGATGCAAGTGTTACAGCTCTTACAAAGAGTCAAACTTCCTCACAGAGCAGGGTATAAGTGTTACAGCTCTTTCTCTTCTGCTCTCTCTTCCTCAAAGGTCTGCGATGGTCTCGCTCTTCTGCTCTATCTTCTTTGATGATCTGTAATGATCTGCTCCTAGGCTCTCTGCTTGGGGGTTTATATGGGGGCAGTTGTCCAATGAGCTGAGAGCTTAGCTGATTGGTCTATAAAATAAACCAGTCAGGAGCAGGATTGAAAATGGACCAATCACGGATGCACTGGAGGAATCGCCAGTGTTATCCCCTGATTGGCCTGATCTTCTTTGTTACTGGAGCCTCTGGTGGGAGAGGAAAGCTCCCCCTTTTGCTCCAGTCTGCTGAATTTTGTGCCAGCTGCTGCCAAGGCAGAGCCAGCAGGTCCTCTAGCGCCGCTCTCCTGGAGCCTCTGGTGGGGGAGGGAAGCTCCCCCGCTTGCTCCAGCCTGCCAGTTCCTTTGCCTGCTGCTGCCTCCAAGACAGAAGTGGCAGGTCCCCCAGCCCTGCTCAGCTGAGCTGGCTGGGGCGCCACTTTTCTGGTATCAACTCTACTTACAGGGACAACCACATAAGTAAATAATCATAATTTAAAGTAATGAACACCATAATTTCGTTGAATAGCCACTTGTCAAGTTCATTTCTGCTTCACATCATACCTGGGCTGTGCCTTCTGCCCAAAACACCCTTTCCCAGCTCTATTACACCATCCCACAAAACATGCAGTCTCTGTTCAGATTTCTCCTCTACCAAAAGTCTTTAATTTCCTTGTCACTGTGCTGGGCTTTATCTTTTCTTTGTTAATTCCTATCTTCCCCATTAGGCATGCACTCAAGGCAGGCGGGAGCTTTGTCTTACTCTCCACCCTCCTAGCATGAAGAAACTGGCTGGTATACAGTAAAGACAGAATAAACAGTTGTTAAGTGAATCAATAAATTTTGAAACTATAATGGTGACAAAAAAGGCTTTTTTTTTTAATATAATTTTTGTGTCAAATCTTATCACCAGGAAGGAGTGGCGATAGCAAGGCAGCCCTAGGAATGAAGGGAAATGAAAACATTGAGGGTACATGTTGAATAGATCGGTCAGGGAGCAGGGCAAGGTCCTCTTCAAGATATGTGTTTCCTTCCTTAAGCCCAGAGTTCTCTCTGACCACTCACTTGTAATGAGGAGAGTCCTTCCTTTACCTGGCTCCCCAGCTTCTCCAATAAGTGTGGTTCTTATTACTATAGACTTTGAAGATAGTAATTCACTATACCACCAATGAATTTATTAGATTTTTCTTTTTAATACAGGACTTCTTGAAGGATTACATTTAAATCTTTACCTATTTAGACTTCTCCAGCTCCAATCTTCATCCTTAAAAGCCAAATTCCTCTACAGAGAAGGTTTCTTAGTTTAATCATGATGATCGAGCAGAGCAGGGTTGCCCATGAGTAGGAGCCTGCCTTCCCGAGTGACTGCTGGGACACGACCTTACGTAAGTCACTTTGCTTTTTTCTGCCTCAGTGTCATCAGTGGTGAAATACAAACAGGTGCCCTGATCGTGTTATAGGGAGCAGATGTGAAAAGCCACAGTAACCCTGAGCACACAGCTGCACTCTTTAAATGATAAATTAATGACTACTCGTATAGATCAGTGCTATCAATCTTCTTTTTCTTCATTTAATGTAAAATTCTGGACACTCTCCACCTTTAGCCCTTTATTGCATGCATTTTGAAAGGGAATGCTGCAGGAGATGATTCCTTTCCAGAATGTGTGAGCTCTCTCAGAACCTGATAGGATATAGGGGAAGAACTCAAAAAGAGAGTAATGAGAATAGTCATATTTTTCCCATTATCCTTTTTTATTTCATTTCCTGAAAAACTTAAGCTATGTCCTGATCTAATTCTTTCTCATAGGGTTTTTGTGAACTAGGTAGGCCAGTGTGAATATTTTTATCTTCCAATAGGCACGCTCAGCAAACTAAAATTGCCCTAGATGTTAATAGCAACGTTGATTAAGAAGAAAAAAATGTCATCATGCCGTTGTGATGAAGAGTCAGACAGAGGCGTGTTTAAAGTTCTCCAACCTGTGTGACCTGGGTCATTTTACTGCTCTGTGTCCCCTCATCCGTAGAACTGAGTTAATAAGAGTAACTACCACAGAAGGCAGTTGCTGTTGTGAGTAGCAAATTAAAAAATATGTGTACAATAATTAACAAGGTATATAGTCAACGTTCAACGTGTCTTCATTTTTACCACTAGCATTACCACATAGCATCCTAAATTCTCTCCAATCACGATGCTAAGACAATGTGGACTTAGAAAATTTGACTAACCTTTCCCTGAAGCTGTGTAATCATAATTTTAGTTGCAAAGAAGTTAAAATTTAGTTCATGAGTATACACCACACATACACACCCAGTTATAGCTTAGCAAGTGGAATTTAGATATCTCAGGTGCCATTGAATGTGCTTTTATAATTAATCATTTCTCATCAATGCCAAATTGGTTGACACTATAGCATGCCATCCCTTATTAGGGTAAATGGTGCCATTCTTGATTGATTTGTAGACTGGCTCATGATTCATTTACTTTGTATCTTGTGTCACTGGCAGGAATGTGTTTTCTCCAACTTTAAGTTTTAGGGTAACATCTAATATTTTTCCATCTCTGAAGGGTGCTATAAATCTCTACCTACCTAGTAACCCCCAAATCACACTTACTGTCCCCTTTTCAGGTATTAATAGAAGGAAAATCATCATTTTTCCAGGATCTCAAACTAAAATAGCATTCCCCAAGGCTCCACTGGAAATGGAAGTTTCTCTGTGTGTGTGTCTCTGCCAAAATTAGGCTCTCAGCCAATTATAATTCACTGGAGGTTTCGGTCTAGAGACTTCTCAGAGGGTTTGAATTTAATCCTAGGACAATTATCATCATATAATACTTCTTTAATTTCTGTGATTTGGCAGCACCAATGAAAATGTATCATTATGAGCCCTTTCATTTTCAGGGAAGACCAGGACTAGCTCTGTAATGCTGGTGCAGTTGGTGAACTTTGTTTAAAAGTCTTCTCTATGCCTCCATTTCAGCACATTTTTCTATAGTTGTAAACAGACCCTGACCCCAACTCTTAAATGTCTCCCTCACCTGCAACGGGTATCTCCTCAAATCAACCTATCACCAATTTTCTCAAAATGGCCTTCATATTTTAATACTCTTTCTACATTTCACAATGTTTTACATAAATTTGAATTTTATGTAAATGAGTTTGCACTACACCTATTTTCTTTGCTTTTTCTGTCATCATTAGGTTTTTAAGATTTAAACATATTAACACTCAAATATATAGTTTATCCTCTATGTATGAATATAACATAAACTTACTTTCCAAAAAGGATGTGTCTCTTATCTAGCTCCCAGTAATACAGGGTTTCCCATTCAAGGGTGGACAGGGCACTCTCACTTTCTCTTCCCCACCCCAGGAGTCCCACTATGTCACCTTCAATAGAGTGCCATCGTGTCACAGCTCACATCAACCTCCAGCTCTTGGGCTTAAGCGATTCTCTTGCATCAGCCTCCCAAGTAGCTGGGACTACAGGCACCGGCCACAATGCCCAGCTATTTTTTTGTTGTTGTTGTCACTGTTGCTTAGCAGGCCCCAGCCGGGTTCGAATCCACCAGCCCCAGTGCATGTCGCCGGTACCCTAACCACTGAGTACAGGCAATGAGCCACCAACTCCCATTTTCTAGGTCTAGGTGAACTCAGATGTTTTTCACCCCAGACACTCTCTCGAGGCACAAATAGGGCCTTTCCAGGTCGCATCCAAGCAAGGTCAGGAAAAAGCTGCCAGATCCCCATCTCATCTGGGCAGTTCCTCCTGGAGTGGGGAGCGCATACCCTAATGCCTTCCCTGGGGTATTCCCTGCAAGACTGAATTTCCTTGCTACTTTTAGGATTACTTTCTGCTTGCAGGTCCCTGGCCAACTGTGACCTGTTCTGGACCTACATCTGCCACAACCCTCTGCCTGCAGCTTAAGAAAAGCCGTATATAACCCCCTAGACAGAAAGCCCAAGCAGGCTGCCCACTTGGGTCCCCCCTCCACTGCGAGAGGTTCTGTTTCCCCTCCTGCTCTTACCTATCTCTTTTATCTTTCAATAAACTCTATCCTTTCACTTATTCTTGTGGTCCATGGTTTCATTTTTCAAACACGTGAGATTAAGGACCTGAAGTTCTGGCTATTCTGGGAGGTAATTTGCTAGTAACCTGCTTAATAAGAGCGCTCTTGTCTACCTGCAGGCCTTGTATGACACCAGGTAGTCTAGGCTAACAACATGATTTACGCCTGAGGACCAAGGTATATGTGCATACTGCACGGTTACACATAATACCGCATAACACTGCAGTATTACCCAAGGCTCTAGTAAGTTTCCCTGCTTGACAACATAGGTTGAATAACTTTTACCCTAAACGGTTGCAAACAGAAGTGTTTCTCATTCCAGAATTTTTTGTTTGTTTGTTTTATTTGTATTATATTTACTGGTTGAGTATCCTTGATCCTAAAATCCCAAACCCAAAATGCTTCATTGCACTTTTCCTTTGATCATTGTGTCGGAGGTCAAAGGGTTTTGGATTTGGAACGCATGTAAGCTTGCGATTAGGAGCACTCTACCTGTGCCGCGTGTATTTCCACACATTGCTGCCAGGAGAAATGAGTGTTGTCTGTATGTTTCCACTGGCAAATGACAACTGGAAGTTGTTGACGTGGTGACCTCTGGACTCTGACTTATGTGCCGTTTTCTCCTGCTGATTTTAGTCTTGATCCTTTCCTTGCAATTGTAACCATAAGTGTAATAGTTTTCCTGAATTATGTGACTCCCTCTAGCAAAATCATTGAACCTGGGGATGGAATTGGAACCTCCAAAAACAAGCACTCTTCTACTGATGGACAGTGTTTCCAAATTTTTGCTATTGTATACAATGTTTACAAAGAACGGACTGCATAATTTGCACGTGTGAGGGCATTCCCTGAGTCATAGCAATTGTGTTCTAAAACTGTAAATTGATCGGGTGGTGCCTGTGGCTTAAAGGAGTAGGGCACCAGCCCCATATGATGGAGGTGACAGGTTCAAACCCAGCCCCAGAAACTGCAAAAAAAAAAAAAAAAAATTGACCTCCAAAGTAGTTGTGTTGTTTCACAAGCCCACCAACCTTCCCTAAGAGTTCCATCATTTCTGTCCTAACCAACACTTGGCATTGTCAGACGTTTTAATTTTAGGGTATCTGATGTTGTGAAATTTTATTTAATTTTTTTAAAATCTGCATTTCCCTGATGATTGGTGAAGCTGAGCATCTTTCTGTGTGGGGGTTTTCTTTCCTACAAATTATCTTCTGTACACATCTTTTGTACTTTTCAACTGTGTGTTTTTTTTTTATTTCTAGATGTACTTTAAGCATTTAATATTAATTATTTAATAGTTATAAGTATGACAAACAAATGTTCCTGTATCTTGTCTTTTACTTTGCTTAGAAAGTTGTAGTCCAAAGTTTGAAGACCCAAATTGTAAATTCTGTTTTTTGTTTTTTATTTTCCCATAGCATTTTTATACAAGCAGTCTACTTTTGCCACTCTTACCCAATTTTTAATGTTTCCTCTATTATAGGGAAAGTTTCCATAAATTCGTATTTATTCTATTTCTTTCTTGCTTATTCTAATTTATTAATCGATATGTGTATTCTTCTACCAATACCAAACTTCCTAATTACTACAACTCCATTACTAAAGGTTGACTTAATTACTAAACTCTTGATGATACAGGACAAGTGGCTTCCAGTTGGCTCAGTGGAGCTGGGGAGGGTGCGGACTGGCTGCCTCCCCTTGGTGGTGTTGGTACAGTGGCAGCGGGCAGAGGAACCAGTGGGCTGGAGGGCAGGGTGGGTGTGCCGCAGGAGGCTCCAGTAGCCAGAGAGGCCAGACAATGCTGGGGAGACACCAGCAACTTAGGTTTCCCTCCCCTTGCACTTAAGGCTGAACAGAGGAAACCCCACCCTCCCCATTTCCTAGGCCTGGTCAATTTTATGTAAGTTTCCTAGGCCTGGGAATGAAAAGGATTGTAGCCATTTGTTCATGACCCAGACACGCTGTTCCAGACATGCTAAATGTAACTACGAGGGTCTCAGACACACTAAATGTAACCACAGAGGGTCCCAGACATGCTCAATGTAACTACAGAGGGCCACATGCATCTACATACACCCCTAGCCAAAGAGCCTAGAGACAGACAGAGAGAAAGAGAGAGAGAGAGCAGGTGAAGTTTTTTCTCCCAACTTGAGAGCTTTGATGTTTTTGTATTCTTTTCTGTAAATAAATCCTGTCTTACCACTGATCTGTGGTCCGCGGATTCATTCTTCAAATCACCGAGACCAAGAACCTATTGAAGATGAAATTCCAGTATCATATTTGGGGCTCGTGTCCAGGATTAAAGGTCTATGGTAAGCAATGGAACCAATTACCTCTATCCTGCTTTTCTCTAGAGTTATAATAATGGAGACTAATAGAATAATTTTGATGCCCATCAGCTGGTAAATGTGCATAGTGTGGCTTTTGACCTCCAGGTCACAGGCAACAGGCTGCCTGCCGGGGAATGAACTTTCTAATTCCCCTTGGCTCCAGAAAGGAGTTGAAGGGAATGTTAGAAGACTTGAAACTTTTCTATATTTACTCTTTTTCTCTGGTTGAGAGCTGAGGAAAGAGGTAGCACCCAGAGGCCCTGGGGTCCCCAACAATGGTTCTGACCCCAGGACATGGCAGGGCCTGCGGAAAATCTTGCTCTCCCAGCTTTTACTATCTTCTCTTCCATGGTCCCAAACTTTTCCTACTTATCTCTATAGACCTCTTCTGTCTCTCTCTCCTTAAGTTTGCATGCTTTGTTTGAATGTTGGTAAAGAAAATTTACATATTAGTTAAGTTTGTACGGGTGGGCTCATTCCGGTATTTTTTGAACGTTTTAAGTGCGACTGAAATGTTATAGGTGTGTTGTAAGGTCCTTTTTATTGCCTTTCATTGCAAAATTAAATTCAATTGGCATGTTCATGTTTCTGATATAAAAGGTTAAACCATGTTAACTGCAAGTCAGCTCCAAACAAAGGGAAAAATGACTCCCCAACATGGCTTCTCTGGGCAACTAGAGGCCTGTGGAGGGAAGCCCTTGGGCAACTTCCCAAGGCAAGAATGGCCCTTAACCCTCAGCTACAGTTTGGTCTCTTGAAAATGAAGAAAGGCAATGAAAATGACCCTGGGTATTTGATTTCTTCTGGTGTATTGGTGTACATGGGAAAGTTTAAAATACTTCCAGGTTTCTTTCAACTAATTGTAACTAATTATAATGCAAAAGTTTCAAAGTGTCTCTCAACTCTGATTTGTCACTAGGTAATTATTGTTGCCTGGCTAATTTTTTGCGAAAGAAAAGGGAGGTTGGAAAACATAGGATGTAAGACCTGCTATTTTCCTTTGTTACTGGGAATTTAGAGGAAGCTTGTAAAGATTATAGAGTTAGATGTGCAAGCACCACACAGCCATTTTCTCCAGGGCTCATCCTCACTTTGACTGATACTCTGGATCTGAGGGGGAGGGGCAGAAAGGGGCAGAACTTGCATCATGTGGGACCAGGCTCCCCGATACCTGATTTCTCTGGCTGTGCTGCCAGCAAGTTATAAGCACAGAAGAGTCAGGGGTTACTAAGTGCTACAGTGGTAAGAGTGGCTAATTCCAGGCTCTGCGCCTGTGGCTCAAGCGGCTAAGGCACCGGCCACATACACCTGAGCTGGTGGGTTCAAATCCGACCTGGGCCCACCAAACAACAATGACAACTACAACCAAAAAATAGCCAGGCGTTGTGGCGGGCACCTGTGGTCCCAGCTACTTGGGAGGCTGAGGCAGGAGACTCGCTTGAACCTAGGAGTTGGAGGTTCCTGTGAGCTGTGATTCCACGGCACTCTACCCAGGGTGACAGCTTGAGGCTCTGTCTCAATAAATAAATAAATAAATAAATAAATAAATAGAAGAGTGGCTAATTCCAGACAAGCACAGGAGCTGAGGAGGCCACTCGCTTCAAGGTTTCTTCCTCAAGCATTGGAAGGATGCTTCCTTTTGCTTGGCTGGAAGCTTCTTGGTTTGGTCAGAGGATGCTTTGACAACCCAGGAATACAGGGTGGGACTGTTATTTGTTCTTTCTCACAGATGGGTAACATATTCTCTTGCTAAGAGAACACCCCATTGGGCTGTATTCTGAAACACTGGGACATGTTTGATCCCCAGAAACTGAAGAAAGAATGTATGGTATTCCTTCTGTACCCAAGCCTGGCTTCAGTATCAACTCTCCACTGGTGAACAATGGCCTCCAGAGGGTACTCTAAATTATAATACCATTTTTCAGTTAGATACTTTTTGTAAACAAAAAGAAAAGTGGTCTGAAGTGCTCTATGTGCAAGTTTTCTTTTTCCTTGGGGACAATCCCCAATTATATAAAACCTGTTAGATAGATTCAGCTCTCCTGGCTGTAGTAACTTCCCCAAATGGTCAGGGATTCCCAAGGGAGACACTGCCACAACCTAGTTCAAACCCTCCATCTACTTCTCCCACACCTTCCTCCATGCATTCGGAAAACCCCAAGAGGGAGGCTGTCCCAAGAGTTTTTTCTGGTCCTACTGGGACCCCCAGAAGGCAACCATATCCTTCTTTGTGTCCCTTGGTTGAGATTGCAGGTGGTGAAAGGGGAAGTGTGCGAGTATACACTGGTTTCTCTGGCAGATTTAAAATAAATTAAGGTTGATTTAGGAAAATTTTCTGATGACCCCCAGTAAGTACACAGATGTTCTCCAAGGGTTAGGACAAAGCTTTGACCTCTCTTGGAGAGATATGATGTTGCTACTAGATCAAACTTTAACTTTTAATGAAAAAAATGAAAGCTTGGATGAAGCTAGAAAGTGGGGTGATTTGTGGTTCATGTCCAATACTGATGGTAGTATGTCTCCTGAGGAAAGGGACAGATACCCCCTGGGAAGACAGGTAGTTCCCTTTGAGGATCCCAAATGGGACACTGAGAAACAAGGTGACTGGTGGCATAAACATTTTCTAACATGTATCCTGGAAGGTTTATGTCAATCCAAGAAAAAGTCTATGGATTATTCCAAGTTGTCTACTACTTGCCAGGAGCAAAATGAAAGTCCCTCAGCCTTTCTTAAGCGGCTTTGGGAGGCAATGAGAAAACATACTCAGTTAGCACCTGACTCCTTAGAGGGCCAAATATTCTAAAAGATAAATTTATCACTCAGGAGGCCCCCAATAGGCCCAGATAGATCTTAACCTGGAGAATCTTCTTAAAACAGCCACTGTGGACTTTTATAATCGAGATCAGGAGAAAGAGGAGGAAAAAGAGAGAAGGGATGAAAAAAGAATGACAGCTCTAGTAATGGTACTCTGACAAATGAGCACCTTTCAGGGGCAGAGGGAAGCCAGAGGAGCTAAGAACAAGTGCTTCCAACGTGGTCAGGCTGGCCACTTCAGGAAAGGCTGCCCCCAGCAGCACCACTGGCTGGGCAAGCCATCTGGCCTCTGTCCAGAATGTAAGGGTGACCACTGGAGGGTGGCCTGTCCTCAGAGGCAAAGGCCTCCGGGGACAGTGATCCCATCAGCACCCAAACTGGACTGAGGGTGCCTGGGACAGATTTTCATGGCTCCAGCTGTGTCATCACCCCTCAGGAGCCCCAGGTTTGCCTTATAAAGGAGGGCCGGGAGATAGAATTTCTTCCAGACACTGGAGCAACGTTTTCTGTACTTCTCTCTAACCCTGGTCTTTTATCCCCCAAATCTGTAACTTCACAGGGGGTGTCTGGAAAGCCAGTTACGAAATTTTTCTCTCTGCCTTTCAGCTGCAATTGGGATGACTAGCTGTTTTCACACACCTTCCAATCATGCCTGAAAGTCCTGCTCCCCTTTTGGGGAGGGACATACTCCAACACCCAGCTCACATGGACTGTATAACCCCAGGGATCTAGGGACAGTCCTCACTTGCTTGGACAAGCCTTAGCCAAAGGCTTGAATCATTTTTCATATCCCACAGTGACTCTTATTCAGTATGTAGATGACATTCTTTTGGGAGCACCAGATGCAGGGGAATGCCACAAAGCTACACAAACTCTATTAAACTTTACAACTGATTGTGGGTACAAATTTCCAAGGCTAAAGCCCAATTATGCGTCCCTGAAGTTCACTATTTGGGTCTCCAGCTTTCACAGGGGAAGAGAGCCTTGGGCAAAGAAAGAATAGAACCAATATTGGCCACCCTAAATCTCATACTCTCAGACAACATTGAGGATTCTTAGGAATTACAGGCTTTTGCAGACTCTGGATTCCTGGATATAGTGAAATAGCTAGACCACTCTATCCTTTAATTAAAAATGCTCAAAAAGAGGGCCTAGTCACTCTAGAATGGGAACTATAAAACAGATAATAAGGACTTGTGAGGTATGTCAGAGAAATAATCCTTTTTTTTCCTTTGACAGTTATTTGCAT
>CAUYQV010016547.1:0-18504 GCA_963574575.1 Galagoides demidoff | reverse complement strand
AATCCCCAGCCCGGGCCGCCAAACAACAATGATGGCTGCAACCAAAAAATGGCCAGGTGTTGTGGCGGGCGCCTGTGGTTCCAGCTACTTGGGAGGCGGAGGCAGGAGACTGGCTTGAGCCCAGGAAGTTGGAGGTTGCTATGAGCTGTGATGCCATGGCATTCTACCCAGGGGGATAGCTTGAGGCTCCGTCTCAAAAAAAAAAAAAAAAAAAAAAGGTTCAGGCAGATGAAGGTCCCAGACTAGAAATATTCCCAGCACCTGGAAGAAGCAAATAAAAATCATCTCAAAGCAGAACAAACCCCTTTATTCTAATACTCAAAGAATTCCTAACCATGGCATTCAAATATGATAGTTAGGTCAAAACTAATCTGAGGAAACAATAAAATGTAAGACATGCAAAAAAAGATATGAAGGAAGAGTCCCACAAAGACTTCAGATATTAGAATTATCTGAAGCAATCTATAACTCCCACAGGCTCTTTACAGACAGGAGAGGTCAGCTTGAAAAAAACTGCAAGGAACAGGAATTGTTTTTTTATTTTTTAAGTGACATAGTAGATACCAAAAGGAACCAACTACAACTTCAAGAACTGCAAAATACAATAACAAAACTCAATGGATAGGTTTAACAGCAGATTAGACAGAGCTAAAGAGAGAATTAGTGAACCAGTAGACACTATCCAGAGGCACCAAAGAGAGACAAAAAAGTGGAAAACAGAGGGGAAAGTTAGAGACAATGAAGCTATAGAAGAGTCTAACATTCAGGAGAGAGAAAAATGGAGCAAAAGTAATAGTTGAAGTGACGCTGGTTGGAGAATTCCCCATGTGATGAAAGATATCAAAATACAGATCCAAGAAGTCCAACAAAACTCAAGCAGAAAAAATAATAAGAAGTTTGCCTTTAAATACTTCATAGTGAAACTACAGAAAATCAAAAACAAAAAGAAAAGCTCAAAAAGCAGCCAGAAAAATAAAGCATTGTCTTTGGTGAAGTGGTAGTTGGACTGAGAACTATGGAAACAAGAAGACAGTGGAATGGTGGTATCTTCAAATGCTGAGAGAAAATTACCAGCTTAGAATTCTAGACCCAATGAAAATGACTTTCAGAAAGAAGATGAAATAAAGGCACATTAAGACAAAGAAAAATGGGCTCGGCGCCTGTGGCTCAATCGGCTAAGGCACCAGCCACATATACCCAAGGTGGTGGGTTCGAATCCCCAGCCTGGGCCCGCCAAACAACAATGATGGCTGCAACCAAAAAATGGCCGGGCGTTGTGGCGGGCGCCTGTGGTCCCAGCTACTTAGGAGGTGGAGGCAGGAGACTCGCTTGAGCCCAGGAGTTGGAGGTTGCTATGAGCTGTGATGCCATGGCACTCTACCTAGGGGGATAGCTTGAGGCTCCGTCTCAAATAAATAAATAAATAAATAAATAAATAAATAAAACTAGCCGGGCATTGTGGGGGGCACCTGTAGTCCCAGCTACTCAGGAGGCTCAGACAAGAGAATCTCTTGAGCCCAAGAGTATGAGGTTGCTGTGAGCTAAGATGCTACGCCAGGGCAAGAAAGTGAGAATCTGTTTTCAAACAAAAACAAAAACAAACAAACAAACAAAAACTGACATAGGGCAGATAGATTAGTAGGAGAAAAGACAGACAAATTTATTTCCTTATTTGTTTGTTTATTTGCAGCAGCCTTCATAATGCAGACCCAAAGACACAGGAGAAATGCTGCATTTTTATACTTAAGTTCGATCTAGTATGGATGGTTGTGAGGAAATACGATTCAATAAAAAGGGTTGGATCTAATGCAGACAGGCTGAATGGGGAAACCTAGCAAGGCCTGTCTTTCTAGATTCTTCTTGGCCTCTCTGTGCAGCACTCCTTCCTTCTGGGTGTGGAGCAGACCCCCTCACTGGAATGGGGGTCTTATGACCTACAGTCCAACAAGGTAAATTAGAAACGTTTATGGCCAGTTGTTCCGGAGAATAATTCAGGCAGAGGGGTTCTGGCTTTTATGATCCGCATTGGGGAAGGAGGGATTCTAGTTTCTATGGGTAGGCCTCAGAGGAAAATGAGACTGAAAGACAGGTGGACAGGAGGAGGTCAGACAAAATCCTTTCCTTCTGAGGTCTTCATTTTGGGCTTCTGTTTTCAGAGCCTTATCAACTCCATCATCTTCATCAAACCTACCATGAAACACTCAAGTTCAACTGTTTCTTTGGGTTTTCCTTGTGTTGTTGTGGCACATAAAACTTATACTAAGTACATCTTCTTGTTTTTCTCTTGTTAATCTATCTTTTAGATTAGGGGCACCAGCCATGAATGTAGAAGGGTATGTGGAGAAGAAAAAGTAGGATCTTTTCTCCACCCATTGCAATGTTTATGGCTGACACCCCTATAACAAAAGACTGACAAGAAATAGTATAACAAGTTTATTTAATATTGCCTGGGTGTGGTGGCTCAGGTCTATAATCCCAGCACTTTGAGAGGCCAAGGTGGGAGGTTTACTTGAGACCCAGAATTTAAGACCAGCCTGGGCAGCATAGTGAGATCCTATCTCTAAAAAAAAAAAGAAATTATGTAATATGAATTTTAGTTTTATATCACCTGGGAGTGTTCAGAAATGAAAACCCAAAGACCAGGGAAATCTGGTATTTTTATGCCCAAGTTCAATAAAGAATGGAAAGCTGTGGAGTGGGCCTGGACAAAATGGCGGTATAATCTAATGGTGATACACTGGGCTGAACTTCACAAAGCATCTCTGTTCAGATTCTTCTTGGCTTCTCTGGGTAACATCCCTTCCCTGTATGTATAGGGCAGGACACCTTCTTCAAAAGAAATGGGAAAGGAGGTTCAGCACCTGTAGCTCAGCAGCTAGGGCACCAGCCACATACACTGGAGCTGGGTCTGCCAAACAATAATGACAACTACAACCAAAAAATAGCCGGGCGTTGTGGCAGGTGCCTGTAGTCCCAGCTACTTGGGAGGCTGAGGCACAACAATTGCTTAAGCCCAAGAGTTTGAGGTTGCTGTGAGCTATGATGCTATGGTACTCTACCAAGGGCGACATAGTAAGACTCTGTCTCAAAAAAGTAAAATGGCTTGGTTCCCGTTGCACAGTGGTTACAGTGTCAGCCACATACACCCAGGCCGGCAGGTTTGAACCTGGCCAGGGCCAACCGCAATGACAACAACAACAAAAGAAATGGGAAAGGAGGAAGCAGGTCACAGTGACCTTTCTGCTTCTGTGGTTTTCTAAATTTCCTCCAAATTAAAATACTCAGTATGCCAAGGTGGTAACATTTTGGGGTGTGACACTTCCTGCACCCTACCAACTAGAAAGAAAAGATATTTTTCTTTCCCTATAGCGACATTTCTTTGTGAATAATAAATAATGTTGACATTTAAAAATTTACATCAAAAACATAGGCCTTCACCTCAAAAACTCATACGAAAATATCTTTTCTGAAGTTACAATTAAAAACATGATCATCACCTGAAAGTCATTTGGATGAATACTTTTAAGTTGACAAGTCTTTTTTTGCTTGTATTTTAATTATTGATTTATACTTTTTTTTGTCTTATGGTCAACGTGTATAGGCTGGATTGTTCTTTGAATTTTGCAATTTATGAGGTTTTCTTTTTCACTGAATCTCTAGTTGACTTTTATAAATGCTACCTGATGACTTGAAAAATGGCTTATTCTCTTCTTTTAGTAAATATAACACTGTGTTTGTGTGGAGTGCTGTATGTGTGTATTTCTAGGCAATACAAACACTTGTGGGTAGGATAACATCTCGTTATGGCAATATAACATTTTCTCTTTCTGTAAAAATATGTGACACTCTGCTGAAAATCCTTGGTCAATATAAAAATATACTTCTTAGAGAAATCATGTTCAGCAATTTCACTGATAGGCAGGAAGGCCACTTTGGTTGTGGGGAGGTTTGTCAGCCCCTTTACAAATTATAAATACTTCTGAATCTTCTGTAGCTGGGGACAGAGGAAGTCTTTCAAAAGAGAAGCTATAGGCTGGTACAGTGGCTCATGCCTATAATCCCAGCATTCTGGGAGGCCAAAGTGGGTGGATCGTCTGAGCTCACAGGTTCGAGATCAGACTGAGTGAAAGAGAGAACCCTGTCTCTAAAACTAGCTGGGTGTAGTGGCAGGCACCTGTAGTCTCAGCTACTCGGGAGGCTGAGGCAAGAGAATCACTTGAGCCCAAGAGTTTGAGGTTGCTGTGAGCTATGATGCTATGGCACTCTACCCAGGGCGACAAAGTGAGACTGTCTCAAAAACAAACAAACCAAAAAAGAAGTGTATTGTGTTTTTTTTTTGGGGTGTGTGTGTGTGTGTATCTTTTTTCTTTTCTTTTTTTGTTTTTGAGACAAAGTCTCTCTCAGTTCCCCTTGGTAGAGTGCTGTGGTAGCTCACAGCAGCTTCAAACTCTTAGGCTCAATCTATCCTCTTGACTCAGTCCCCTGAGTAGCCTGGACTTTAGGTGCCCACCACAACACCCGGCTATGTTTTTTTGCAGTTTTTGGCCTGGACTGGGTTTGAACCTACCACCTCTGGCATATGGGGCTGGCCACCCCACTCCTTTGAGCCACAGGTGCCTCCCCCACCCAGCTATTTTTTTCAGAGATGGGGTCTTGCTCTTGCTCAGGTTAATCTTGAACTCATGACCTCAAGCAGTCCACCTGCCTTGACCTCACAGAGTGCTGGGATTACAGGCCTGAGCCACCCTACCTGGCCTATATGTGATGTTTTGATAAGATACCATTTCTGAAATTCCACGCACATCTCAAGCCTTCAGGGACATTTGATACATGAACATGGCTAAAAGATCTCAAGAAGAAAGACTTGCTTTGTTGTTAAGGTTATGGGCTTAGCTGTCTGGGTTGAGGTGAGCTCCTAACCAGGTCTCCTCAAACTGCGGCCCACGGGCCACATGCAGCCTGCCGAGGACATTTATCCGGCCCACTGGGTGTTTTTGCCGCCGCTGCCTGTCCTGCTTAGCAGCCAACTTGTCCCCAGGACCTGCAGTCTGGCCCTTCAACAGTCTGAGGGACAGTGAACTGGCCCCCTGTTTAAAAAGTTTGAGGACCCCTGTAGCACTTCCGGCTACCTCTGCTGTCACTGGTGCTGCAAAATAGGTCCTACAGGGGAGAAGGCGACTGGGCTGTTCAGTGGGAGTCTGTGGCAGAGAGGAGGGGAGTTTGCTCTGGTGTAAAAAGACTTCACCCTAGGACTATATTGGATATGGGAGAATAGGGATATTTACCACATTGACATCAAGAAAATAAGTAAACTTAAATAAGTTGTTGGCCTACTATAAACATTTGCTATTTTTTTCTAATAAATCATCCTTTTTTATTTTGTATTTTTTGTAGAGACAGAGTCTCACTTTATCACCCTCGGTAGAGTCACACAGCTCACAGTAACCTCTAACTCCTGGGCTTAGGCAATTCTCTTGCCTCAGCCTCCCAAGTAGCTGGGACTACAGGTGCCTGCCATAATGCCCGCTATTTTTTTGTTGCAGTTTGGCCGGGGCTGGGTTTGAACCCGCCACCCGTGGTATATGGGGCCTGTGCCCTACCCACTGAGCCACAGGTGCTGCCCATAAACCCTCTTTTTTAATACATATTAGCCACTGTGATAAAACTTTAGGGAAATGATGCATACTCTTACTGGCATCATACTCTTATGGCTGCCCAATAGTCAAATTGTCCTGTGATTTCTCAGAGGGGTTCTTCAGGCAAATGAAATATGAAACCACCTTAAAATAAAATTACTTGGGTCTCTTTGGCAGGAGGGTTACTCTGATCTTAGTTTTTTTTTTTTTTTTTTTTATGCATGGATATTTTCCTGCTGTTTGAAGTCTAAAATTCTCTTTAGACTTTCAAGTGTGAAATGGCTCACCTGTGTCCAGAGGGTTCGAACTGTGGGAAACCCACTTCATTTAAAATCCAGGGCTCTCACATGAATCCAACTTTATTTAAGCCTGACCAAATAGGTATTGAAAATCTTAATGAAAGGAAGCTGAATGTTATTGGCTTATTTCCCACTTATTGAGTTTCTGTCACAGTTGCCAGAACAATGTTCGATGACTTAATTTAATTTACTTTCTTTCTGGGGGACCAGTGGGAAAGAAATTCACACAGAAATAGGAAGGCTTTAAAGGTAAACAGGTGAATGTCTGCGATGAGGATGTGGAAGGGGAAGTCTGAGGTAATTAGAAAAACTGACTGGATGTTAGAAAAGGGGCTGGCTTCTTTGATAAACTTACTTGAAATTAGAAATAATTCAAAAAATAAATTGAAGGAAAAGTGATTCCATAACCATGGTCTAGAAAAGAACACCAGCTAGGATCCAGGAGACTTGGTTAGTGTTTCAAAAAGTCACATAACTGGGGCAGCACTTGTGGGTCAGTGAGGAGGGCACCGGCCACATGTACTGAGGGTGGCGGGTTCAAACCCGGTCCCGGCCAAACTGCAACAAAAACTAGCCGAGCGTTGTGGCGGGCGCCTGTAGTCCCAGCTACTTGGGAGGCTAAGGCAAGAGAATCGCCTAAGCCCAAGAGCTGGAGATTGCTGTGAGCTGTGATGCCATGGCACCTACCAAGGGCGACAAAGTGAGACTGTCTCTAAAAAAAAAAAAAAAAGTCACATAACTGATTTTATCTGTAGTAAATGGTTAAATGTAGTGGTTAAATAACAGGGTGTCAGTGAACTGGGATTTTGGAACTTTTTTTTTTTTTTTTTTGAGACCGAGACTCAAGCTGTCACCTGGGTAGAGTGCTGTAGCATCACAGCTCACAGCAATCTCCAACTCCTAGACTCAAGCGATTCTCCTATCTCAGCCTCCCAAATAGCTGGGACCACAAGTGTCCGCCACAACGCCTGGCTATTTTTTGGTTGCAGCTGTCATTGTCGTTTGGTGGGCCCAGGCTGGATTTGGACCTGCCAGCTCAGGTGTATGTGGCTGGCGCCTTAGCTGCTTGAGCCACAGGCTCTGTGAACTGGGATTTTAACCTTAAAGTGACCACTTTCTACCTCTGCGACTTTGGGTGCCTGGACAATCTTTCTGTAAAATGAGAATGGGGATGGCAACCTCCCTATAGATTTGTTCTGAGGATGAAAGGCGTACACATTTATTAAATGTATAGGATACTGCCTGGTACATAGTAAGTGCTTAGTAAATACTGGAAAATTAAAATTTCCAAGTAATTTAATTTTATATACTTCAGGTTTCTCATTTGTTTGCGAATACATTTTTCTGAGCTCCTAGTGTGGGTAACAGGAAGGTGAATAAGAAAGGATCACTTGGCTGAAGGGGTTTCCTCTCTAGACAGAGGACAAGATGAAAAGCTAAATAAAAGACCCCAGAGGCTGCTTTTGTCTGGGGGGATAATGAAAGTCTTCCTGACCAAGGTGCCAGAAGTTATGTATCAAAGCACTGATTTCCAGACTTGGGAATATAAGGTGATAAACTTTGTTACAGAAAACAATTCTGGAAACCAGATACAGATGTGAAACTTTATTTTGTTTTTAGTTGAATAAAAAAGTACTCCTTGAATATGGAAGGAGTTAGCCCAAGAACAGTGCTTTAAGTTTAATGTGTTTCCTTTTATAAAATCTCACTACACTGTCATCTTTCTCCCTCCCTCCCTTGCCTTAGGTACAGTTTTCTATAAGCCAGCACCAGTGTTTGGGAAGGAGGACTCTTTTTTTTTTTTTTTTAGAGACAGAGTCTCACTATGTTGCCCACAGTAGAGTGATATGGCATTGCAGCTCACAGCAACCTCCAACTCCTGGGCTTAGGCAATTCTCTTGTCTCAGTCTCCCAAGTAACTGAGACTGCAGGCACCCACCACAATGCCCGTCTATTTTTTTTTGTTGCATTTTGGCCGGGGCTGGGTTCAAACCCGCCACCCTCAGTATATGAGGCAGGCGCACTACCCACTGAGCCACAGGCCCTGCCCAGGGAAGGAGGACTCTTAAGGATGAGAGGACCCCAATTGGCAAAGACCACGGACAGGAAGTGGAAAAAGCATTTAAACAAAGGCATCCGTGTGTTGACAAAGGCACAAGTTAGAGCACTGGACAGAAAATGCCAGCTCCGTCATTAGGCAAGTCCCCAATCCCAGTGGTGTAACAAAATACACTTACAGAAAGCCTGATGCGGGTCGGGCAGTTGTCCCTCAGCCTGTAGCTATGCTATTTGGAACATGTGCCCACCAGAGTGCCTCTCAGGGGAGAAGGGATAGAGGTGGCACTCGGCTCTTAACTGCTCTCCTAGAAGTTGTAGGTGTCATGAGTGAACATGGCCCCATTCTCAGTGCCCTGGAGGCTGAGGACAGAGGCATCAGAGTGAAGCTGTGGAAAAGCAGGAGCACTGCTGAGTTTGGGAGTTTGTGCATCTGTGGAAGGGAAGCAGGGAGGTGAGAGCTGGGGGAAAGGTCAGCTGCGGTATTTTAAGGAACAATGGGCATTCTGGGCTAAGGAGTTTAAGTTTCATTAGGGACACATTCATGTTTTTTGAGTGGGGACTAATATCAGAGTCTCCTTACGAAGAATAGTAGTTATTGGCCTGGCACTGTGGTTCATGCCTGTGATCCTAGCCCTCTGGAAGGCCAAGGTAGGTGGATTGCTTGAGCTCAGGAGTTTGAGACCAGCCTGAGCAAGAGTGAGACCGGTTTCTAAACTAGCCAGGCTTTGTGGTGGGTGCCTGTAGCCCCAACTACTTGGAAGACTTAGTCAAGAGAATCTATTTGAGGCCAAGAGTTTGAGGTTGCTGTGAACTGTGATGCCATGGCACTATATCCAATGTGACAAAGTGAGACTCTGTTTCTTTTTTGAGACGGAGTCCCACTATGTTCCCCTGGGTAGAGTGCCATGGCATCACAGCTTTCAGCAACCTCAAACTCTTGGGCTTAAGTGATTCTCTTGCCTCAGTTTCCCAAGTAGCTGGGACTACAGGCACCTGCCATAATGCCCAGCTATTTTTTTGTTGTCGTTGTCATTGTTGTTTAGCAGGCCCGGACCAAGTTTGAACCCACCAGCCTGGGTGTATGTGGCTGGTGCTGTAACCTCCGTGCTATGGTGCCAAGCCAAGAGACTCTGTTTCAAAAAAAAAAAAAATTAATTGTAGGAAATAGTCGAGTTAAGGAGAAAGAGCATAAAAGAGGGTAGTGATTATAAAGTGAAATTTGAAAGCCAATGTGGGAATAGAATTGATAGAAATTCTTAGCAACCGCTAGGACACAGGGGAACAAGGAAAACTAAGAGGAGGGGCACTGAAGATAGTCCTAAGGCCTCTTGTCTCGGAGATTAGGTGGGTGGCATTAACTGCAACAGGACAGCACAGGAGGGGCGGGCTTTGCAGAGCTGCACAGTGGCTGTGGCAAAGAAGTCACTGCTCTGGGGACATCAGGACACAGATGTCGAGGAGACAGACATCGCAGGCACCGTCCCACCAGCACACCCGCCCAGCGATCCCCTCCATGTGTGCCATGGCCTGTCTGCTCACCCGGCTCTCTCCTGCAAGCATGCTTCTTTCTCTGGCTTCCTTCCTAGTCCCTCTCTCTTGGATGGCGTTAGCAGCACGTAGGTGTGCAGAAGTATCTCCCTCCTTGAAACGCTCTCCCTCAAACCCCCACCCCTCTACTTTCTACCTGGTTCTCTGTTCTCTTCTTTATAGCCCTCCCTTCCCCCCAAGCAGGATTTCCGCACTCCCTGGCCTTGCCTCACGTTCTCTATTTCAGGCTAATCAATCCTGTCCTCACGTTCTACTGAGAGCCCTTGACAATATCAGCAGTGACTTTCATCTCCCCAGATCCAGTGGTCAGTCTTTGGTTCTCATTTATCTAAACTCTTAGAAGCTTTTGACAAAGTCGATGACTTCCCTCTTATTGAAGTACAGGCAGTCCCCGAGTTACGAACATCCGACTGACATATGGTCAGACAGTTAAGTTCACAAACTCATCCTAGAAAAAGTGCTATCCATACCTCATTGCTGACTATCACTGCGGTCACCTCTGCAGTACTCCCCTTGGCCATCTAGTGGCCATAGTGGTATTCAGCAGTGAGGGACGGAACACTTTTTCTAGGATAAATTTGTGAATTTAATGATCAGACCTTGTAGGACAACAGTTCCGATGGCCATTTCAGAAACAGAGTTCCAGAATTGCCAGGCTCTGGCATTGGTGTCTACCTTGCCGAGGGGAGTTCTCAAACTTCACTGCCCCTCCTTGCGCAGCTTTGCACTTAGGAACCAGAGGCTATTACAGGTAACTGCTAAATGTACCTGTTTCAACTTACATACAAACTTCACGTAAGAACAAACCCACAGTCTGGTTCTAACTGATGTCTGGAACGCCTGGCGGCTGTGGTTTCCTCCCTACTCTGGTGGCCCTTCTGGGGCTCTGTCCCTGCGTCTTTCTCTATCCGCACCTGCTCCGTGGGTGATCTCACTCTGCTACTTGGTTATAAAGACCATCGGCATATTCGGAACTTCTAAGTATTCTCCTGTTTTGACCTTTCCCTTGAGCTTTAGATTTGCATCTCTATTTGCCTCTCGGACATCTGTAATTAATAGAATGACCAACAGAAACTTGAACCCAGCTGCCCCAAACAGAGCGACTGGGCTCTCCCGCCCCAGCTGTCCCTGTCTCTGGCTCTCAGTTTCCCCTCCTCCCCCACCGGCCACCACCTGCCTCCACTGGCCTTTGCAACAGCCTCCTGAGTGGCTTTTGTGCTTCCACGCTTGTCTCCACACCCCAAGCCCAGGATGATGTTTCCCTTTTAAATGGAAATTAAACCATGTTCCTCCAGGGCTCAAAATGCTTTCCATTATTTTCTGATAAAACCTGGCCCCTTCTTTATGGCCACAAGGCCCTCTATGACCTCATCCTCCTGACTTCATTTATCTGGCCACCCTCCTCTCTGCTCACCCCATTCCAGCCATATTGGCCTCCTCCTGTTCCTCACACAATGGAGAGAAGAAAAGAACTTTTATCTGAGGAATGCAGGTCCTTCTAATTATCAGGCCAGAGATGTATTGAAATGACACAGCGATGGTGTCCTACTTCCTCCTTTGAGCTATGTATTCCTCTCTTGAAACTGCTTGCTGTTGCCACAAGTAGCTATAAATTAAGCTAATAATGCCACATCCGACACTAGAACCCATACCAGTCACCAATCAATGTTATTTCTGTAAACCAATGACAATGCCTGATAGACAACTTTGTATCAGCCTACCCCATCCCCCTTATTTTTTTCTTTCTTTCTTTTCTGTTTTTTTTGAGACAGCGTCTCACTCTGTCACCCTGGCTAGAGTGCAGTAGCGTCAGCCTAGCTCACTGCAACCTCAAATTCCCATGTTCAAGTAATCCTCCTGCCTCAGCCTCCCAAGTAGCCGGAAGATGGCACTACGGCTGTGCCATCATGCCCAGCTAACTTTTCTATATTTATTTATTTATTTTTTGAGACAGAGCCTCAAGCTGTCACCCTTGGTAGAGTGCTGTAGCAACCTCCAACTCCTGGGCTCAAGTGATTCTCCTGCCTCCACCTCCCTATTAGTTTGGATTACAGGCACCTGCCAGAACACTCGGCTGTTTTTTGGTTGCAGCCATCATTGTTGTTTGGCGGCTGGGGCTGGATTCAAACCCTCCAGCTCAGGTGTATGTGGCTGGTGCCTTAGCCGTTTAAGCCACAGGCACCGAGCCAAACTTTTCTATTTTTAGTAGAGATAGGGTCTCACTTTGCTCAGGTTGGTCCTTGAACTCCTGACCTCAAGCAACCCTCCTGCCTTGGCCTCTCAGTGCTAGGATTACAGGCATGAGCCATAATGCCAGGCCCCTGTCCCCTTTTGTTGCCTTTAAAAATCCGCTTGTAACTGCTGCTAATCACAGTCTACATTCAGGGCAACACAAATCTACGTTCTCATCTTGCAAGCCTCAAACTTGGCCCAAATAAACTCTCTACTTATATGAGATTTGCCGTTTAGGTGGCCATATCCGAGGGTGCCGGGGCGTAACCACCTTTCAGCAGCATCACCGTTCTCTTTGCCTTCCACTCTCGCCGTCCCTTGAGAGGCTCAGTCCCTTGCCCCCCTCGTCAGCTCCATGCTTCAATCTCACCTCCCGGGAGACACTGCCCCCCGAAATGCACACCCCTGCACCTTCGAGCCCCTTTCCCTTGGTTTGTTTCTCCTCCTAGTCCTTATCACTATCTATATTTGAATTCTCCATTTGTTTCCTTTTGCGGTGTCCGTCTCCCCCCCACTCACACACGAGATCCCCGAGGGTGGAAGAAATGGAGGAGAATGATCTGTGCTGTTGACGTCTGCGGCCAGCGTCGCCTCTCTGCTGCCGGACTGCTCGGGGGGACAGCTGCCCAGTACTCTCTGCCATCCTCCTGTGTCTGCCCTACAGTAGGAAGTCGACAAGTAGGTACCGAATGAATCAGTAATGAGCACATGTTACTGTGCAGAACTGACAGTGAGTGGGATGTGACAGTGACAACTCCGGCACGTGCTGTTTGGCACACACGCCGTAGCTGGAGACATTCGGATCCCACACACGACTCCCAGCTACCCCATTTTCCACGCCTTCTTCCTTCCTTTCCCGGTTTCTGCAGCTCTTCCGCAGATAATTCACCTGGTTTGTTGTTGTTGTCGTTTGTTTGTAATTTTAGATTGTGAAAATTGCCTAACTTGGGGAGAAAAGGCAGGGACGGTGCTAGAGATCATGCTGCCACCTACAGGGCGGACACGGCAGGAGCCTCCCTTGCTGGCAAAGGCCCAGAGACGCCAGTGGACACTTTATTAGCAGAGGGCCAGGTAACACCCACACCGCTGCTCAGAAAAACTCGTGTTCTCCTTGGTGACCCGAGGAAATGAAGGTCGCTGGGTAATTAGCACAAGTGTCTGCAAAAGATTTAAAGACAGGAAATCACATTTCCTGGATCTGCTTTTCCTCTCTTTTATTTTTCTTTTTTTTCCCCAGGAACGCGATCCACAAAAGAAATGTGAGTAGTGGTTGTCTTTGGTGATGGAAGTGTGGTATTTTATCCCTCTTTGTTCCATTTCTCTGAAGTATCTTCAAAGTGCATTACTACGTAAGTGATTTTTAAAAAATGATTTAATTTTTAAAATTTAAGTAGGGGAAAGATCAAGGCTGCTCCGGAAAATCGATACCCTGTGAAGATCAAAATGAAAGAAATCTTTGATCAAATTCGAAATCAATTAGTACGTTGAAGGGTTAATGAGATATTTTGTGTTTCCTCTCTTTGAAGAGGCCTCCTTCCTAGGCTCAACTTGAAAAACAAGGCGTCAGCTTCGATTTGGAGAAATCATTTAATGTGACTAAAAGCATCCATTAGGAGGAGCAGGCAAAATTCCAGAAAATAGCTGGATAGTTCAGTGATTTGTGATTTCTCTAGGTAAGAAGCTTTGAGTTGGGATGGTTTGCCCTGTGAAGGAGAGGCAGCCGCAGGAAGGGCACAGAACTGCACTTGGGCTGACACGCAGGAGAGCTTGAAAAGAGAAGGGCACGTGCTGATGGTCAAGGCCTTGGAAAGGCTTCAGCAAAGTGAACACGTGGGTCGTCAGGGCTGTAGCCAACACAAACTGCTTGTGTCCTGTGCATCACCTCAAGCGTCCGCAACTCCTCTAGACAAACACATCATGGGAGCTGGAATATAAAATTGCTTATAAAATGGGGAAGCTTTGGGCTGGGTGAGGTGGCTCATACCTATAATCCTAGCACTCTGGGAGGCCAGGTAGGTGGATTGCCAGAGCTCAGGAGTTTAAGACCAGCCTGAGCAAGAGCAAGACTCTGTTTCTACTAAAAATAGAAAAATTATCTGAGTGTTGTGGCAGGCGCCTCTAGTCCCAGCTACTTGGGAGGCTGAGGCAAGAGGATCATGTGAGCCCAAAAGTTTGAGGTTGCTGTGAGCTATGATGACACGGCACTCTACCCAGGGTGACAGAGTGAGGCTTTGTCTGAAAAAAAAATGTGGAAGCTATGTCATAATTCAGTAGATCATCAGAGGCACTCTGAGCTCAGTCACTAGAAATCTTTTGGGGAATAAAATCAAACCAATCAAGAGGCCCAGGCTGGGATACATGCCCGGTACAAGAGAGAAATGAAGTCCCAGGTGAGCTTAGGAAGCCTGGAGGTTCCAACACTAGAGCACTTTCTGGAGGGCAAATGGAGGTGATAGACATTATGAGTTGAGCTTGGGATTAAGGACCAATCCTTGCTGGGGTGTCCAGCCTTTCTCCTTCTCTGCTGCAGGAGAATAAGAGTTGGAAGAGTAAGAGTTGTCTTGGGCCGCACGTTAAATACACAAACACTAATGAAAGCTGATAAGCAAAAAGACAAGGTCTGTGCATAAATGCCTGATATCTGACACCACAGGTAAGCAAAAGAATTCCTCACATAATCTTCAGGGGGTCGGCTGCTGATGGTGAGGTTTGCTCAGGGAACCCCAAGGACTGATCGGTATTGAGGATCAGGGAGAGACAAGTCAGGACGGGGCAGGCCTGGTGCTGGGAGTTCCTCTCTGATGCAGCTTGTGGATTGTGCTCTGCAGTTGCTGCCTGCTAAACATCATCCTGATAACATCATCATAGCCACCATTTGTTGAGGAATTGCTGTGTGTCCGGAACTATGCTGAGTGCTTTGCAAATATTACCTAAATCAATCTTCCTCCAAACCTGATCAGTAAGTGCTATTAATATGACGTATTGAAACAACACCCCCGAAACCAAGGAATTCTGTTTATTTTTTTAACTTCACACAGCTAACGTGTGTGCCGTACAGGGTGAGTCTAGTTGAGCGGCTGGGCAGGAGTTCTCCAAGTCCCGACAGGTTCTTGGAAATCATGACTTTAAGAGAAACGATACACGGCAGGTCCTTGAATAACATTTCCTTCGACATCTTTTCCTTACGACGTTGAAAATACTCCATTTTGCTTAAAGTGAGGTTTTCAAGACCCTGTCGATGATGGTAAGGGAGGGCTGACTGACTCTGTTCCTCTTGCTAGAGCTTGGCTTCAAACACGTCTGCTTGCATGCCCCCGCAGGAACTTTGATACTTGATACTTGCATGCTTTTATGTTGAAATCTGATCATTTTATCATAAGTTAAACATTTTGCAAAAGATGCAATATGTACACGTATGTACTTTAAAACATTCTTAAAAGATTTGATATCCATAACATTAAAAGATGTTGATTTCTTTTGCTCCTTGAAATTGCATTTTCCCTCTGTTTCTCTCTCACAGAATTTTATCCTACTGTAGCATATTTTTGTATTTCCTCTTTTTTTTTTTTTTGTGGTTTTTGGCCAGGGCTGGGTTTGAACCCACTACTTCTGCAATATGGGGCCAGCGCCCTACTCCTTTGAGCCATAGGCACGGCCCTGTATTTCTATTGTTCACTGTGATGGTTAGTTTCTATGTCAACTCAGTTAGGCTATCCTACCGAGTTTTTTAAAGTGACTCTAATCTAGGTATTACTGTGCAGTTATTTTATTTTATTTTTGACACCAAACCTCCCTCTTTCCCAGGGTTAGGGTACAGTGGTGTTATCATAGCTCACTGCAGCCTAAAGCTCCTAGGCTCAAGTGATCCTTCTGCCTCAACCTTCTAAGTAGCTGGAACTATAGGTATGTGCCACCAGGCCTGGCTAATTTTTGTACTTTTCATAGAGATGAGGGTTGCACCAGGTGCCAGGCTAGTCTTCAACTCCTGACCTCAGCCTCCCCAAGTGCTGATTACAGGAAGAGCCACTGTACCCAGCCAACTGTGAAGGTACAATGTGGATGTAGTTCACATCTACAATCAATTGACTTTTGAGTAAAGCAGATTACCTTTGATAACGTGGGTGGTGATTCATCTAATTACATGAAGGCCGTAAAAGCAAAAATGGAGACAGGTTTCCTGAAGAAGTAATTGTGTCTCAAGACTGCAATGGTAACGCCTATGTGAGTTTCCAGGCACAGCTTGGCAGCCTCTCTACAAATTTGTTAGATGATAAACTAAGGCATGTTAAATCTTTTTAAGAGTCAGGGTCTTGCTCTGTTGCCCAAGTTGGGAGTGTAGTAGCATAACTACAGCCTGAAATGCCTGGGCTCAAGTGATCCTCCCACTTCAGCCTCCCCAGCATGGCAGGTCATGATGCCTGGCTAATTTTTAAATGTTTTTGTAGAGACAGGGTCTTGCTATGTTGCCCAGACTGGTCTTGAACTCCTGGCCTCAATGAATCCTCCTGCCTTGGCCTCCCAAAGTTCTGGGATTATGGGTGAGAGTCACTGCACCCAGCATAAAGTTTCTGAGAGTTTATTTGTGCAGATAGACCTTCGCGTATTGGGCATCTTCATACCACAAGCAGTTCAGAGCTCCACCAAAGGGAAGCAAGGGAAAGCTCTTAGGGGGTGAAGCAGAAGCAAGGCAAAGAAATTGCTCCCTGAAAAGTCCTTAGTTAGGCTTGGCGCCTGTGGCTCAAGCGGCTAAGGCGCCAGCCACATACACCCAAGGTGGCGGGTTCGAATCCCCAGCCTGGGCCCGCCAAACAATGATGGCTGCAAGCAAAAATTGGCCCGGCGCTGTGGCAGGTACCTGTGGTCCCAGCTACTTGGGAGGCAGAGGCAGGAGACTCGCTTGAGCCCAGGAGTTGGAGGTTGCTGTGAGCTGTGATGCCATGGCACTCTACCCAGGGGGATAGCTTGAGGCTCCGTCTCAGAAAAAAAAAAAAAAAGTCCTTAGTTAAAGGGTAGGTGGTGGTTTTTGATAGGCTTCAAATAAGACCATTTATCCTGAGTTTGCTTACACGGGAACCCGAGGTGCTGGCATTGCCTGGGTCTAACAGCCTCCTACTAATGATTTTAAGCAGATTCTAGGCTTGCCAGGCCCCACACTCATGTGAGCCAATTCTTTGAACTCTCTTTATCCAACCTTCTCTTTCCATCTCTCTGTTGTCTCGCTTGGGTGCTGTTTCTCTTCAGAACCCTGACTAATACATTCATCCTGGTAAACTGAACTGCAACAATAACAGAATATAAAATTGAAACTAAAAATGACATATAATCGTTTGGGGACAATAACGTTATTAGTGTTAAAATATTTCTTTGGCATTGAAGTGTTTCTGTAATTATTAATAGTTTGGAGCTAATCAACTGGTATAGCTAAATTAAAACATTTGATTATTACTTAAAAAAAGAAAAACTAGGCTGGGCACCATGGCTTATACTGTAATTCTAGCATTCTGAGAGGCTGAGGCAGGAGGATCATTTGAGCTCAGGCATTCAAGACAGGCCTGAACAAGAACAAGACCCTGTCTTTATTAAAACTGGAACAATTAGCAGGGCATTGTAGTCCTACTTACTCGGGTGGCTTGAATCCTGAGTTTGAGGTTGCTGTGAGCTAGGGTGAGGCCATGGCACTCTACCTGGATAGCAGAGTGAGACTGTGTCTCAAAAAAAAAAAAAGTATAAATGCACGGGAAATGCGTTTCTCAAACTAGATTCACTGAGGAGTATATATGTGAAATTATTTATGGGAGCTTTAATTAATTATTAAAGGAATTAATTGAATTGTCTCTTTGTTCCTGGAACCATCTTAAGGTTTGAGATGGGTGCGAGGTAGACCTTTCTTTGTAAACTGGGAGAAAAGGGACTGTCAGAGAGGTGCCGTTGTTTGGCTGTTATCAGTTACAGTAGTGATTTTCAACAGGTGTGCTGCAGCACCATGAGAGGATTTTAGATGTGCTGCAAAAAAAAAAAAAAAAAGTACATATTTTTGAGATGCAGTCTTATGATGTTGCCCTGAGTAGAGTGCTATGGTGTTGCAGCTCACAGCAACCTCAAACTCTTGGGCTCAAGCGATTCTCTTGCCTCAGCCTCCCAAGTACCTGGGACTGCAGATGCCCACCACAATGTCCAGCAATTTTTTGTTGCAGCTGTCATTGTTGTTTAGCTGGCCTGGGCTGGGCTCGAACCCACCAACTTCGGTGTAGATGTCTGGTGCTGTAACCTCTGTGCTATGGGTGCTGAGCCTACTGCAAAAATTTTTAAAGATTATTAATTAAATAATTTTCAAAAGAAGTTCAGAACACAGTAAGTAAATCTTTTTTTCAACTTTTTTTTTTTTGATCAATATAATCTAAGTGTGCCCTGGAAATTTAACTATAGGTTCATGTGTGCCGTGAGATAAAAAAAGGTTGAAAAATGGTGAGTTGGCTCGGCGCCTGTGGCTCAATTGGCTAAGGCGCCAGCCACGTACACCTAAGGTGGCGGGTTCGAATCCCCAGCCCGGGCCTGCCAAACAACAATGACGGCTGCAACCAAAAAACGGCTGGGTGTTGTGGCGGGCGCCTGTGGTCCCAGCTACTTGGGAGGCAGAGGCAGGAGACTCGCTTGAGCCCAGGAGTTGGAGGTTGCTGTGAGCTGTGATGCCATGGCACTCTACCCAGGGGGATAGCTTGAGGCTCCGTCTC
>CAUYQV010016545.1:0-16317 GCA_963574575.1 Galagoides demidoff | reverse complement strand
TCTTTAAAAAAAGCCCTCTCACCACATCTGTCTCCATAGAGATGGCCTCTAGGGAAGTGGCTGGAACCCACTGTCTACACTAAGAACACAGAAATCCTTCTATGACAACGTTTCTCAAATTTTCTGAACCATGATTCATAGCAAGAAATAAATTTTACACAGTGACCAGAATATGTATACAGACACACTTGTGCTTGTGTATCTCTCTGTCTCTCTCTCTCTATATATATATATATATATATTAACTGAAAACAGTTTCATGAAATAATATTCATGTTTATTACATACACAATTTAATATTTTCTATGATATATATATTTAACTGCTGGCTAAAACCCACTAAATTGATCCCACTGCCTATTACACATCAGGACTTGCAGTTTGAATGTCGCCCTGGAGAAAACGGAAGGGACTTTTAAACTCCCTCACAGACTCACCTCCCCACAAAACCAAATCCCAGTAGACACATGAGTGGGAAGATTTGGCAGAGGTGAGGAAGTCTGAACCTCAACGGCCAAGTCCTTTTTCTGCGATATCCATCGAGCAGTGGCTGCCCCGAGGCTTCCCGGATCTGCCCCTGCCTCTCTCAGGGCACAGGAGTTCTCCCCTCACATCCCTGATGGTGCCTTCCGGGGCTGGCCGAGCCGCTAAGCACCATCCAGTGCAAGGCTGATTCTAACCAATGTCGTCCACTAGGATCAAGCACTGCCTCACTGCTCCCGGATGGCCCCCTCCACTGAGGGATCTTACCCATGACACACAAAGGCAGAAATGTCAACAACTGTGCAGCTGACGGTTTTTTATTTCTCCCAACACTCCATCTGTATATCAGACACCCTACAAAACCCTAGAACACAAGAGGTTTGTTTTTGTTTTTTTAACTGGTGGTACAGAGACACTTTTATAGGGTTTTTTTTGACAACAGGAACAGAGCCAATCCAATTTTAGACTATTCTCAGCTCAGCCTTTCTGTTCTTCCCAGAGGTCTGTGAAATCTCACCACCACGGCCGCCTCCTCCAGACAGTCCTCCCTGATGGATCGGGACTGCTAAGAATTCTTTAAACCCTAAAGCATGGTAATTAGAAAGTCCACACTTTCCACACTACTGTTCCCACAAATGAAGTTTGAATGGTACTGCCTCACTGTACCTGTCATTACTGTCGGGATGGGTAACTGAGCTGGAAACTGTGTCATGGAAAACAGGTAGTATACACATTCAATATTCTGAATTAGTGAAGTTTTAAAAGTTAACATTTTTTCCTCTGTCTTCCCAGGTAAGCTTTTTTGGTCTCCTGCTAAGTGGAGAAAGTACTGGCTCCCTCCTTTCATGTCAGGGTCCAGGCCGTGCAAGTCCAGAATGCCTCTGCCTCTGCAGGACACTTGGTCCACTCCCAAAGACTCCGGGGCAAAAAGTGTCTGACTGCTGTCTTAGGACCTCAGCGAGCATCTGACAGCTCACGCAGCCTATAGCAGGGTTTTACAACTTGAGACCTGTGAAGCCTCTGACAGAGAATGTCAAATACTGAGCTGCTGTAATTTGGTTTTTCCTGAAGAGAGAGAGACTATAACAAACTGTGCAAAAAAGAAGTAAAGAGCCATCGAAACCAAATTCTTAGAAGATCAAGGCCCTCCCAAGACTGCCACTACCTATCCATATACAGCCCCTCTTCTGCCATGTACACTCTCTCCAAGGACCCAACCACCTTTTACCAACAGGCCATCTCCTCCTTCATCTTTGGGCCTTGGTGCTTCATTTCAAGGTTAAGTCCCAGTCACCCCTGAATGCTTACTTGTTAACAAACACCTATTTACAGATACTGAGCACCTGATGGGGGCCAAGCACCATGCTGGGCTCTGAGGATACAGCCATGAACAAGACAGATGAGATCATCCTTCTGTTCCAAGAGACGCCCCCAATTCTCAACCTGCCTTCTAGCTAATCCAACAGGTCTTACTTCATTTGTGTCCACTTTATGTATTATCATCTGTTTTAAGAGAAGGTGTCTGTCTTACTGACTTGTTCCCTCCTCTCCCACCCCTACCCCATCCCATTCACAAAGAGAAAAAGACACGAAATCTTTCACATGGGACATCCCATACCAATGTGCATCAATCAGTGAATGCTGACGAGTTCCCCATTGGTCCAAGTAGCAAACACCAGCACTCTGGGGACGAGCACACTCGGGAGACAGTCCCTGCTGTAGCAAAAGCACATGGAGGCTTCTGTTCCACAGCCCGCAGTTCTCATTCTAGCTGTTCATCTTATCAATTGTGCTTCAGGTCATCATCACAGCAATTGGAAAAACAATTCCAAGGTAGGTATCCAGCTGACCTACCTCCCATGCGATCAAGGTGGAGGAGAAGTATATCTGCACAAATACTTTCGGCATATGGTTAACTGACAGAAGACACAGAACAATGCTTCAAAGACACCACCTCTCACTTTAAGAAGAGACCTGGCTACTACAACTACAATGGCCATCCCTTCCAGCAGTCTCTGCCACCTCACTTCCAGAGCAGCGTGTAAACACAACCATCCACTCCTTAAATCATAACACAGCAATGACTAGAGCAGCCACTATATTTACCCCCTGGCAGATCCAGAAGGTTGCACAGCCAACAGCATCAAGACCACAGTGCTAGGCCAAGTGCAGTGGCTTACTCTTATAATCTCAGTGCTTTAGGCACCAAGGTGGGAGCATCGCTTGAAGCCAGGATTTGAGATCAAGCCTAAGCAACATAACAAGACCCTGTCTCTATAAAAGACAAAAACAAAAACATTAGCCAGATATGGTGATGTGTACTTACAGTTCTAGCAACTTGGGAGGCTGAGACAAGAGAATTGCTTGAGCCTAGGATTTCCACAGTACAGTGAGCTATGACCAGGCCACTGCACTCCAGCCTGGGCAACAGAGCAAATGACCCTGTCTCTTTAAAAACAAAATAAAACAACAACAAAACTTCATACAATGATGCTGTTTTGCTGTCACAAAAGCTTTCACCACTGCTAACAAAATGGCTCTATTAACCACCAAAGAAGTGTGAGTACCAGACTGTCTTGTTTAAGAAATATAATGTTATGGCACTGAGGTCAGAGAATAGATCTACTCCTGAGCATTATCCATTCAAACCCAGCACTGTTAGGTAGACGAGCACGGACAAAACAAAACTCAACCCTTGTGTCGATTAAAGATTGGGTAAAAAAGCAAGATTAATACAGAAGAACTAGTTAGAACAATGACCTGTGATGTGGCATGTATAAGAAGATCCATTAGGATGAAGAAGAAAATATTAGAATGTCTACTTATTTTTAATGAAAAAAATAATAAACTTCATTTATTGTTACAGAAACTGGCACTGGAATATTCCCTTGTGTATTGGGTGCTGGGTGTTGCTATCTGTTGAGTTATAGGAGGCATCCTTAGGTCTGGGCAGGAGATTCAAACACAGAAGGGTAAACAGTGGCACCCCCTTGTCTGTTAACTTAGTACAGCTTACATGTGCCTTGTTAAGCAAATTTAAAGACATTGTATCTTTAATACAATGAATGATAGTCCTTTGTAACCAGAGTGTGAGTACCTAAAAATCACATGACCTCGCTGTCACCGATTACCTCATGGGGACGTACCTGAGCGTCTCAACATAAAAGTCAAGAACTATACTTTTTTCAACCAGAAAACAAAATTTGCCGACCTCTTCTGTAATGAATATCTGTAAGAAAAATGCTTCTTAATGAATATCTGTAAATAAATATTTAATCTATCTCTTTAAGGTGAAGCTAGCATTTTTTTTTTAATGGTTAAGAAAGCCATTGCTCTTCAGAGAGGATTTTAAAAACAGCCACTTTGAAATCATTCTCACCATCATGTGATAATATTGCGAATTTCAATGCAAGGACATCATCTCTAAAATCTCCTATCTGGGCACATACTCAAATCAGAATATCAAAATTTGTTTTAAAATTCCCCAAAATGAAGTATTTCTGATGTCTTGAACCCACTTGTAACATACAAAATCACTAAAGTCTCCAATGAGTTTGCAAGAACAACTGATTGATATCAAGAAAGACTGAAATCTTATTAATTAGCTGGATCTCAACAAAAATTTTTACAGAAACTGGTAGATGTAAATAAAAAACAAGTATCAAGATTTCTTAAATATAATCTAGGATGCATTTATGCCGTGAGGATCTATGAGGTCTGAACTTCAAACTGCAAGTGATACCAAGATACTTGGAAACAATAAAGTATGCTCAATTGCATTACTCTTACTGGAAAAAAAAATGCTTCTTAATAATTCATTCCATTTCATTCTTCAATAAAATATCTATTTATTTTAAGTGCCAGGTACCAATCCATGCTCTGGAATACAGTAGAGAGCAGAACTAACAAAAATCCTTGTTCTCATGGAGCTCTCATTCCAGTGAGGGGAGAGAGAAAAATACACTAATAGAATGTTCATTATGGCTCAATTCACAATTGCTAAAAAGTGGAAGCAACTCAAGTGCCCATCAACCCATGAATGGATTAACAAACTGTGGCACTGTATCCCATAGAGTACTGCTCAGCCATAAAAAAGACGGAGACTTTGTATCTTTAGTGTTTACCTGTACAGAGTTGAAACACATTCTTCCTAGTAAAAAATCCCAGGAATGGGGAAAAAGTATTCGATGTACTCAATACTAAAATGAAACCAATATATCAACAACTACAGTCATCTAGCAAGGGGAAGGGGGGGGCAATGGGTGGGATCTTGCCTGATGTGCAAAAGGTGAGGGTGTTCATTATGCCCCCTGGGTGAAGGGCTCAACCAAGGGCTCCAGTACAACTCGAACATGACCTTAGAAATGAAAACAATGTGCCCTAACATATGTACCCTCATATTAATCTGAAAGAAAAAAAAAGAAATATATCACACATTAAATGGTAAGATGACCATGGAGAAAAAGCACCGTATGAAAGGGATGCAGAAAATACTAAAGGATGCTGGGCCGGGGCAGCAGTGGATTGAGAGGGTAACACATCCGAAAACAGACCCAAAGGAAGGAAGAGATTCGGCCCCAGGGGTACGTGGGGAAAAGCATTCCAATGGAGGTTAGGAATCAAAGGTAAAGGAAAGGCCTCGTAGTCTATCTGAGAACAGCAAGGAGGCCAGTGATGTGGGAACAAATGCAAGACCAAGACAGGAAGAGCAGCAGGTGATAAGAACACAGAAGGAAAGTGAGGCCCAATCATAAGGACCCACGTTGCACAACGTGGAGGCCACGAGGAAGGTGAGGTACCAAGCACAGGAAATGCAGCCAGTGCAAATGAGAATGCCCTGCGAGTGAGACTCAGTACAAAAGAAAAAGAAAACAATGTAACCTTTCTCAGAAATGAAAATGTTTGACACACAGATGGCAAATAAAATACATTATTGAAGTTAATTTCAACAATTTCATTTTTCTGACCGTTTTCTTTTATTAAAAAATTTTTAATTGCATATGTGGCTGTCCTGTGCAGCTCACATTATATTTCCACTGGACAGTGCTAGGTAAGCTGTAGGGTCTTATGGACCACAGTACAGGTTTTATGGAAAGAAGTCATTGTAGACGTCTGGGCACAGCAGGGCATGATGGGACTTAGGTTTCACAGGCCTGGTCTGGCTGCTGGGAGGACTTCACCCCATGAGGGGCAAAGGAGAAGCAGGTGAGAGATGATGGTGGGCTGGACCAGGGTGGTAGCAGTGAAAGTAGCTCTGATAGGTCAGATTCTAGAAATATTTTGCAGAGTCAACAAGACTTTATGGATCAGATGAAGAACATCCAAGAAAACGAGTAGTCAAGCATGACCACAGGTGTTTTGCATGAGCAATTGGAATGATGGCATTCCTGCAACAAGGATGGGGGAGATGGCAGGAATAACATTTTTTGAGTAGGAAAACCCGGAGTTCAATTCTGGACATGTTCAGTGAAATATCTATTAACTTTAAAGTCGAAATATTAAATAGGCACATGAGTACACAGGTCTACAGTTCAGGAGGGAACTTAGGCTGGGGACAAATAAGTGGGATTCATCAGCATATAGATTTAACTTTTCATTATGAAAAATTTTAAACACAAATAAAACGAGAAAGAACAGCATAATAAACCCCTAAGTACTGATTACTCAGCTTCAGCAGCTATCGTTGATGGTCAATCTTATTTATCTCTCAGGATTACTCTGAAGCAAGTTCTAGACATCATTCATATATGTGGTATTTAAAGCCGAGGGACAGAAGAGGATCATGTAGAGAATGAGAGGAGATGGAGAGGAGGTGCCTCAGTCCCTTTAATATTTAGGTCAGGGAGTTGACACAGTGAGAAGGAACAGTCAACATGGCAGACATAAAACCAGAAATATCCACCCCAGAAACCAAGAGAAGAGAGAGCGTCAAGGGAGATGGTATGACCAGTGGTGCCAAGCACGACTAAAGAGCTGGGATGAAGACTATGAAATGACCACCAGACTCAGCATCATGGAAGGCACTATGGACCTTGGTGAGAGCACTTTCATCTGGAGGGCTATAATTAAGGGGGGGGGCATGAAAAGAGTAAGGACTGAACACTGTGGGGCAGAAAAACGGGGTAGCTGCTGGGAGAAGCAGGGTCAAAGAAGGCTTTTGTAAAATAAGGAAAACAGCAGCCTATGGAAATAACCCAGCAGAGGGAAAGAGTGGTGATGGAGAAGGAACAGGTGCTAAGGAAACATCTTGAATATGTGAGGGGAATAAAATTTAGTGCAAAGAAGAGGGCTACCCTTCAATAAGACCAGGAATAGTTCATGCAGAAAGTGGAGATTATATCACGGCCATATGAATTTTTTATTTTGTATTTTATAATACATATAATGTTGTATATAACTTATAAATATATACATGCACACAAAGGGAGTTGCTCAAAAGTTTTAACTGATATGAGCACATGTTCAAAATAGTTAAAGACCACTTTATTAGAAGAAAAGAAAACATATTATCAAACCCTAACTCATGTGGCCTTCAGTGACAAGGAAATGTTTATCATGGTATGTTTAATGTATTCTGTATTCTTATAATATATTCTTTATTATCTCTGTAAGTAGCCAATAAAAGATCTAGGAAAGGAAAAGGAATATTAATCTTAATATCTGAGTTTGTATTTTTATTAACTAAGACTTTTTTTTAAAAAAGAAGGCTTAGACACTACAATCCAGAAACTGTAATACTGCTACATTTGAACTATGAATGTAAAACTATAATAAGAATCATGGACCATTCTCAAAATCAGAGCATCACAAGAACCCAAGTCTGATTACTTTTTTACATAGATAAATGTAAATCAGTTAAAAGTTTTTATTAGCAGGACAGGACTGAACTGTACCATCAGATTCTGCTAGGGAGGTAGTGTGGCTACCCAGCAAAGCATACTGCTCAGCAAAGAACAGCAAATCAAGAACACAGGCCTCGTCATCTGGAAAGCTGCCAGGTAGCCAAATTAGAAGAGGCAAAATCACTAAACCAACCTGAAGTCCACAAAGTCATAGCAACATCCAACTTGCTCAAACATACTAGCATCACCGGGCATTTGCCAGACCCTGTAATAACTCACAGCCCCTTTTCCATTGCCCTTACCGTTTAGCATCTGTACAATCTATCAGTTCGGCAAGCTCTCCATTTGCACTTTCAGAGTCACGTACACTCAAGCCCAAGAGTGATCAATGAACACAGGCATAGCCAAAGCAGCATAGCTGTTAGCCTGCAGGTCACATGGCTATGAAATAAAGAAGCCACAACTGGTTTTTTGAGTACGTCTAGTGGCATCTCTATCAACCACATAAAATGACAGCATGAAAACAAGAACACCAAGCCCTAAAACATGAAGGATCTATCTGCACAGGAGTGATGGTCATGGTCACAGAAGTCAGCTGGGGTGAACACATGGGGACTAGTAACAAGAAGTAGCTCTCACATGGCTGGACTGCAAGCTGCAGGTCAGTAGGGCCCTGCCTGTCTTTTCACAGGTGTATGTCCAGTGTCCACTACAGTGCCTGGCACAGGGCAGGCTCTCAAGAAATAAAGGAAAAACTGACTAGTTACCATAAATCATACAGGCAAGAACAATAATGAAAAATGCCCCAAATCTGAGTTCAATAAACTGAGAAAAGCTGCTGATGGCAGCTGACTAGAAATAGAAGTGGGCAGCTAAGGTAGAATTGCAAAACATATTATTTTAATGACCATAATCTTTATTAACAGAGACGTTGAGATTTACCATCACCTAAGTGAAACATGTAGATCTTGTTTGGTACCTGATTCAAACCACCCAACCCTGAAGAGGAAAAAAATGAGATAATCAGGGAAATTTAACCACTGTTTGGATGACAGGTGACGTTTAGGAATGACTATGCCTTTTCAAGATGTAATACCAGTACTGGCGTTATGGTTTTAAAAGGTATTATCTTTTAGGGATACACAATAAAAGATTTATGAATGAAATGATACAGTATCTGTGATTTGCTGTATAATAATCCATGAAGGGGGTAAGGAAAAGGTGGGTGGAGGTATGCATGAAATGAAGGGCCAGGTGTCAATCACATGTTGAAAAACTGGGTGATGGGAACATTGAGGTGTATTATGCTCCCTCTCTCTACCTTCATATACCTGTGAAATTTTCCATAGTCAAATTAAAAAAAAAAAAAACTAGAGCAACCGTAACATGAAACCACTGTTAATTTCCTTGCATTTGCCCCATCACAGCAAAATAACTGAATGGTTTTCTTCCTCATACATGAACACTCATTTCCGAGGACACCTGCAGAACGGACCCGAGTCCCGTCTTTCCTTCTACCTGCCATCAGGTTCACCTGCAACTCTCTTCGCCCCAGCTTTTCTCCTCCTCTGGAGATGGATCCATGTTTGCTCTCACACTGGCTCCTACTCTCCTTCCAAATCTTCCCTTCCCTGCCACTGCCTGGTTCTTCCTTCTTCTCCCAGCTCTCTGGGGCTTTATCCAATGATGCTGACTGCCTCTTACCCATCCCTTTGAAACAGGTCATTCCTTCTTTTTCATGGCCCTAGTGCCAATTGACTCTCTAGTGCCCCATGGCTTTAACCCTTCCCTATCCTTTTCTCTTTAAAGGCAGTCACATTACCAGTACCTTCAGGTCTGTCCATCTTTCCCCAAATCTGTCACACTTTTTGTTATGAGCTTCTCTCTTCCTCCACTTACCTACTCAGATCCCTCCTGCACATTTCCAGGACAAGACCAAATAAGGATGGGTCAGTCAATTAAATATCTGCATGCCTACCATGTGCCAAGCTCTGTACCTAGCACTGGGCAACAACAAAGAACAAGACAGACTGAGATATGCTCCTTTGCAGCATATGATCTAGTACAGCTGGAATTGACATTGATTCAAGTGTCCAGACTAGACTGAATCTTTTGTTGACCTCTGTATTCCGGAGCTTTGCACAGTGTCCGACACAGAACAGGTCCCTAATAACTATCTGGTAAATGAAATGAATGTTTCTCCAAATCACTGCACTTGTCTCAACGTGAGTTTAACTCCATATAGTATAGGGTCACACTAAACTCTACAAATGAAAAAGTACTTAGAGAAGACTTTCTGGTGAGGACCTTTTTTTGGATGAGAACAGTCTCTGGGGAAAATGTGTGTAGGGAGGGTATGAAGGAAGGCTCCAAGAGCCAGGCTTACCATTACCAGCTAAAAGCAGCTCTGGGTGTGCTTAGCTTCTGTCTTCTTTGCTATTCTGGATTGTCTGCTCCCTCCTCCCACTGCCAGCCTCCTCCCTTCCAGCTGCAATGGGAATAAACCTCAGTCACCCCTGTCCCCCCCCCCCCAGAGCACGCGGTTTCCTCTTGCTACCAACATGTCTCACTTCCTATCTCAGCCTGAGCAGAACTGCCCCAACTGCTGGGCTGTGGCTGTTCTGTAGCAGCAAGAACTTTAACCCTATTCCTAGCCAGGAGTTTCACTAAGACTCCAGTTTGAGGGCTAGGACAACAAAGTGAAAACAAGGACACAGGAGGATTCTGTAAAGGTTGGCTACAAGAATACCAAATGCTGATTCCAGTCTCAAACCAACACAGACACACAGCCCACAACTCCAAGCCCAGGGCCTTGTTCTGACAGAGTGGATATGTGCCAGGTTCAGGCAGACACATCAGGCGGGGTTGCAGGCTTTCTCTGCAACAGCATCTCCTGGGCTTTGGCACTAAAGAGGGCAGTGAGGTCAGCATGCTGCAGGACTTGGTGGAATTGAGGAGCCTCCCCTTCTCCCAACATGACTCTTGGTTTGGGTTAGTCGAAACTCCTCTGTATGGGCTGAGAAATCAGAATGAGATAGTTGGGGTAGCTTGTCACACTAAGGCTACAAGCCAGCTCTGCTAAAGAACTTGGCCTCCAGGACCTAGGCAAAGCACTGAAAATGAAAAAGGGTTTTACCAGATACAAAACTACTATTTGGAGATCTGATGCCAATAATTTCCTATCTCAACTACCAGACTATCCTCTCATGGGATTACAATAGTAGGCCCAATATAAGATCTTCAAGAACTCTAGAAATCTGAAACAACTAGAGTAAGCATCCTTAGTAGAAAGCCAGACATTTTTTCTGGTAGCCTATAGCAGGGGTTGGCAGACATTTATCTTATAGGGCAAGATTCTTAATATTTTAGGCTTATGAGTCATGTGGCCTCTGCTGCAACTACTCAGTTATACCACTCTGGCATAAAACTAGCCACAGACAATACACACACAATGGGCAAATTTGTATTCTAATAAAACTTTATTTACAAAATAGGCATCTGGCCCATGGGTCATAGTTTGCCAATCCCAGTCACTGGGAAAACCTGCTCTTCCAGCATTTCCATGCTCGAAAGAGAAACAGGAGCCACCATCCACCTGGAGGGCTCCCATCCACTCTAGGACAGAGGCCTACTCCAGGGACCAGGCCTCTATCCCTGCTAGTCAGTCCCACAAGTCACTATAGCAGGGGTCCTCAAACTTTTTAAACAGGGGGTCAGTTCACTGTCCCTCAGACTGTTGGAGGGCCATACTGTGGGCTTCAGGACAAGTGGGCTGCTAAGCAGGATAGGCAGCGGTGGCAAAAACACCAGGCGGGCCAGATAAATGTCCTTGGCGGGCCGCATATGGCCCGTGGGCCGTAGTTTGAGGACACCTGCACTAAAGAAATCTAGTCTACTTATTCAAAAAGCCTGGTCTTCATCACAAACCTAGGCAACAGTGGGAAAAGCTGCAGACATCAAATACAAGGGCTTCAGTGTTAGAAAAAATGAGGTCCCCCAGACTAGACAGTAAAGCCTGGAAAAGGAAGTAATGTGTGCAAGATCACATCGCTGGCAAAGGTTTTCTTTCTGTCCAGTGCTCTTATTCCTCCAGGCTATGAGTGAAAAAGAAGCATATCAACAGCATGCTGATAAAGCCCAAGGATTGGGGCACGCCACTACAGCACATCCTGGGGCGATGCACGAATGGTACAGGACAGGTCAAGGGTAGAGCTTGGGGGGCGGTAAGAGTGTGTGTGCGTGTATGTGTGTGTGTTGAGTGTTTTCCAGCTGCACCTGGATGTAGTTACTAGGGAAAGGAAAACTTAACCAAAAATCTTAACTTTAAAAAGAGATATATTTTAGTAGAAGATGTATTTATTGGCAGAAACTGGTCTGGGGTCTGGGTGGGCCCTGGGATAATAAACCAATACAAGACATCTAGCCTCGCCCAATTCCAGGTCAATGGCCCAGGCTCTCGAATTTCTCTCTCTATACCTTCTCAGTAACTGTGTACAATACCTTCAAGCTTCAGAATCCATTATCTCCCAAATCTCTCCCCAGAACTGTCTTTACTACAAACTTTTATTTGCCTGACTTTAAACGTTTCTCTCCAGATGCCCTGCTCTCATCTTGAAAGCAACATTTCTAAAAGCGTATCACACACGATTCTCCCAGGCAAGTTTGAACCCTAATGTTTCTATTTCTGTCAATCACTGGGGCTCAAAATTCAGTACCTCTCTTCCCCACATTCTGTCCCCAAGCCAAAGTGGCTCTCTGAACTATCTCTTCCTCTCCATTCCCACAGGCTCCACCCTAACCCACCACCTCCAATCTGGTCTATTGCCAGACTCCTGTCTGGGGCCCCAGATTCCAGGCTTGCAACAATGCCAGCTCTTCCCCCATATACTCATCCTCCTCCCCTCCACCATAATCTCTTCAAGGTCAAGGCCTAGTGCTGCTTACCTCTAGCTGCCTAGCTTCCAGAACATCACCTATAGCAAGGGCGGTGGGATGGTAGAGGTGAGTACATAATAAATGCTGATGAACGAATACTAGTTTTCAACATGACAATGACACAAGAAACCCCAGGCCTTCCCTAGTTCACACAACCTGGAGCCCACACTGCCGAGCTCTGCAAGCCCTCTGTTATCTCACTCATTCTGACCACCAGCTCCTACCATTCTAAAGATGGACTCTCGTCTCTATCCAGCTCATCAATGCCTGACCCTCCTTGTGTGCCAGTCATTCCTGCCTCCATATCTCTGCCCACGCTCTGCTCACCCTGCCCTGCGATGACGTCCGTGCCCTTCCCCCTCCATCTACTCCAACTCCTACGCAACTGCCAATTGCCAAGCCGGGGGTGGGGGAGATAGGAGATGCAGGAAGAAGGGTGATAATAAAAAATATTTGGGAAAAGGGGACATGACGAGGAAATGTTGGGGTCTTTCTCTGATCCCTGGAGCCATCACCCTCCCAATGGGTCGCCAGCAATTAGAGAAGGAAGAGGCGGAAGGAGGAGCCAGATTTTTCCACTGAACGAAAGGCATGATTTTCATCACTGCTTCTGTTGCCCTGGTAACCAGGGACAGCCCAGTGGAGAGTACAGTAAAAGAACACCATGTTTATCTTTGCTGTCTGATCTACTTCCCTGTACACCCTTCCCTGACCATCCCCTGTCCCCTAGCACCACTCCAAACCTCTCATACCACCTCTATCTTTCTAGTCACACATGCTCAAAATCTCAAAAGCATTACTGATCCCTCTCTCTTTAGCCAACCTGAAGTATCATGTGTTCTTCCATTACAACATTCTGGGGTCATCTCACCACACCCACCTGCCAGGGCAAGGACCCCAAGAACAAAGAACTAACCTCAAAGCCTAAGAGCATCATTCCACAGACAGGACAAGCACAACCATAGGGGCAGGAAGGTGATGAAGGCTGCCTGGCCAACCCCTCTTTCTCACCCCCCAGAAACCTGGTGTGGTATAGGCCCTATTCTCCTAGCTCCCCTCCTCTGTCTGGGATTAGGAGCCAAGTTGGGGATGGGGGGAGTGGGTCCACCCACAAGCTTCCACAGATCCTACCTCCTACACGGACACAGTGTCTGCGTGACCTGAGAGTGGAGACACAGCACTCGCCCTGGGAGATTATATAAGTGTTATATAACATGGTGGCACCAATAAGCACACAGGAGCAGTTGTCGAGTGCCAGGAACAGGCCAGGGGTGGAACCAAACCCAAGGGGCCAGAGGTACGGCCCTCTCACCACCAATGCCAAAGCAGTCCCAGCCCTGTCTATACCTGCTCCTTCCACCCCAGAGGACAGAGAGAAACTTGCCTGGCTCTGTATTCTTCTTCCCAAGCTGGGCAACAGGGAGGGGCCACAGCACCATCACCACCCTGGCTCATGGCAGCCTCTGTCCATCTGGCTTGAGGTGGTCTGGCTGCCCTTCCCACAGAGGAGAGCCAGGGATCTGGGCAAGGGAGGGATGTGGGCCAGCAGCCCCTTCCTCTCTGTCCTCCTACTACACTGTGCTTGTTTGGGGAACAAGTGCTGCAACAGCTCCAGGATTGGCTGGGCCAGCCGTCCCTCTGCTCTGTCATTTGCTGTTCCTCTAAAAAAACAAAACAAAACGAAAGGGAAAGAAAAAAAAATAATGAGCACATTTGGCAAATCCCAAATCCCAAATTTTGGTCTATGGCTGCAAACAAAACCAGAAGAAGGGGTCTTAAGGAAATTACCCTATTTGCCTACAGCCCTCATCTCCCACATATCCTGGCCAACCCACCAACTATGTACTTGTACTGTAAGCCTGAAGATTGTCCTTCAGCCCTGGATACCCCACCCCTGCCACGAGCAGCCCTTATCTCTGCAGCCGTCTCAGTTGGGAGCCCCGGGCACCCCATCTCCACCCCCCTGCAGCCCTTATCTCTGCAGCTGCCTCAGTGGGAGCTTCTTCAATCCTGGGCATTCCCCCTCCCCCCTCTGCAGAGTGCTCAGTTTGTGGCTCCCGGATATGCACAGGGGAACCAGGCGGCCAGTTGGGGGGCGGTTTGGGGCCAGGTCTTCATCAGACTCCTTCACCATCATCACCACACCCACTTTATTAATTTTGGGGGGTATAGGGGCCTGAACAGATACAGAGCCCAGTGACATCTCCGGCAGCACCTGCCCTCTCCCGAGCTATGTCTCTGGCCTTCCCGCCTCCTCCTCCACGCGCACCTCCGCGCCCCCTGAAGAAGGGGGGAGAAAGAAATACGCATTAATATCACGAGCTTTGGCGCACCATCCCTCGCCCCCTCAACCACCTGTCTCTGAGCTCTCCCTCCCCCACAGCCTTCCTCAACTCCAGGCGCCCCCTCTGCTGCAGAGGGGCACCACGCCCACTGCGGAGCGCAGAAATGGAAGTGGGGAGGGGGCAGGGGCTCACGTGCGGGGCGAGGGGGCTGCTCATCCACCTCCCCGCCCAGCCGCCCGGGCCTTAGAGCCCAGGGCCCGCCCGGGCTCCTCCAGGCCTCGATCTGCTCCCACCCCCGCGGTGAGGGCAGCAGCGCCCAGGGGACGCTCCGCATGCAGCGGGGGTGGGGCAGGACTAGGGAGCAGCCCGGACCCCTGGCGTCGCCCCCTGGGAACTCACCCGGCCCCGGAACGCTCAGGGACCGCCCTGCGGGCTGGGCCCACGGTGCCCGCTCCCACCGGGCCAGAGCTCGGTTCTCACCTCAACGGCCGCCTCCCTCCCGGGGGGCTGCGCAACCCGGCTCGCCGCCCCCTAGGCGCCCAGCGGCAGGCGCGAGATGCGCAGCCGCTGCGGACGCCGGCTCCGCCGCGACCGCTTCCCGGGCGTGTGAGCTCAGCCCGCCCGCGCGCCCGCGCTTCCCACGCTCGGCGCCCCGCGCGGCGCCACCCAGCGGCCACGTCGGGCACCGCATGCTCGCGTCCGGGAAAATCTGCCGCAGCCGGGGCTACAGATTCGGAAATTCCCAGAATTTGACCGTGGGTTTGCGGCGGGGCGGAGGACCTGACGGGTCGTGTGACTGCCCTCAGCCTTGGAGCAGAACAGCTCCCACCCACCTGACTCTGAAAGAGATTCCAGAATCTTGGCAAGATATATTATGTTGGTATCGCCCTGTTCCTCTGACCTTGTCTCCCCATATTTCTCCCAGGACGGTGGAAACGATCGGGATTCAGGATGGGAAAAGGACTGGAAGCTCTTGGGGCTGACATTGCAAGGTCTCCATGGACCTACGTAAAGACCCGAAGTGTACACTGAGTCACTTCCATGCTTTTTAAAAGACACTCAAGGATGCCCCCGTCTCCCTGCAATATCTAACTTGGGTGATTTAGAGTACTGTTTTTGATCTTTTCTCCTATCTAGACCCCTCTCTCACTCCACCTCCCCCCAAATGTGAAGGCATATAGAAACACAGTTTTGCACAGTATTTCAGGAAACTCTAAAACTTTCCATGGACCCCAGTTTAAGAACTCGGTCTTTGCAGACACCTGTGACCGTGGGAGATGAGCTAGTGATTACCTGAATCGGTTGTTGCCTTTGCTCATGCTGTTTCCTCCTTCAGGAATATCTCCACCAGACTCCAACCCCACATTTCCTCCTACACAAGTGCCACCTCTCATTTAAGGCCAGCTCCAAAGCCCCTTCCTCCTTGATTTTCCCACTCAGAAGTTCCATCTATGACCTTGGTTTTCTGGGAGCGTATTTTGTATGTGTTCTGTGCCTGTTAACATGATATACATACACATGTAGTTACTTCTGTGATTAGTTGTCACGTGTCTCCTCCTTGATTATAAACTCTTTTAAGATCAGTTTTCCCAGGCTGGGTGTGGTGGCTCACGCCTGTAATCCTAGCACTCTGGAAGACCTAGGGGAGTGCATTGCTTGAGCTCAGGAATTCGAAGCCAGCCTGAGCAAAAGCGAGACCTGGTCTCTATAAAGAGCCAGGCATTGTGGCAGGCACCTGTAGTCCCAGCTACTCGGGAGGCTGAGGCAAGAGA
>CAUYQV010016543.1:0-17828 GCA_963574575.1 Galagoides demidoff | reverse complement strand
CCAACATGGGGTACATTGTGCTGTTTCATATACAATTTGAAACACCTTCATCAAGCTGGTTAACATAACTTTCACATCATTCGGTTAATCATTGTATCAACACATTTATATTCTAGTTCTAGAAAAGTTCACTTGTACCCTTGTTAGGTAGAAATATAGGTAATCTTTCCCATCACCCTCCCACCCCCCATCCACCCTTCTCCCCTCACCTTCCCCACCCCCTCCCCATATTTTTGGGCTAGAATTAAGTTGTATTTTTTGCTTGGGAGCTATAGATTAGTTTCATAAAAGGGCTGTGTACATTGGATACTTTTTCTTCCATTCCTGGGATACTTTGCTAAGAAGCACATTTTCCAGTTCCATCCATGTAAACATGAAGGAGGTAAAGTCTCTATTTTTCTTTAGGGCTGCATAGTATTCCATGGTGTACATATACCACAGTTTATTGATCCACTCGTGGATCGATGGACACTTGGGCTTCTTCCATGATCTGGCAATTATGAATTGGGCTGCAATAAACATTCTGATACAAACGTCTTTATTGAAATGTGATTTTTTATCTTCTGGATAAGAAGGTTTTATCTATACATTCCCATTCATTATTCAATGATACATAGCACAGGAGCCGATTAAAAATTGTGCTTATTTTTTTTTTATCGTGTGTCATTTGGCCACACTGTTGGTTTGTAAAGCAAATCAAAATGAAGCTAGTGTTTGTAACTTTTGGCACTTGGTTTGTGCTTTATCGTCTACATGAAAGCAAGAAAGTTATTTTTCTTGTTCTAACAGACCAAAACAGATATCTTTTTACTCATCTTGTGAATTCCAAATTACTCTTCATCCATTACCGGGAATTAGTGAAGTTTAACCTACCTAATAATCTATAGTGATTATGTCAAGAGTCTCTGTCACCTGATTTGTTGATGTTCTTCGTTAAATCCTCTCTAGAATGAAACAGTTGTCACAGTGTAAAAGTTTGAGCTGGGATTGACTTACTCTACAGGGTGGTTGACAGGTATGCAGCTCTGATTGCCAGTGCTTTTTGTCCTTGTAATCTACCACACAGCTCAGAGCAAATAAGATTAAGGTCAAGAAGGATATTTTCAAGGAAGAATTTTAGAGGTGGCAAAATCAAGCTAGTATATGATGAGAAAACCTCTAAGACTGTTCACATCTGTTTTGCTCAGTCTTTTTCCCTTATCCGATGAACATTTATTAAATGGATAAGCTCTAGAGCTTATCCGATTCTGTCAGACAGGAGGCTCTCAGAGACTGTCTGAGAGATGAAGATCTCTTACCTAGACTTGGGAAGGCACAGAGAATATTGGTTAGTTTTTACCTGTTGCTCTCAGGATCACAATCTACATCTTTGCTTGGCCTATCAAGTCGAGGTCCTGTCTGGTTCTCCAGCCTCCCCCACTTTCTCTTTGCTTTCCAACTCGAGTGGCTGCACGACTGAAGCATCGCCCTGCACACCCCTCACTGCTCTTGTACCAGCAAGTATTGCACATGCCATCTCTAAAATGCTCTTCACCTCTTCTTTTTCCATGCTTATATCAGTGTCTGGTTCTTTTTATAGTCTTTTTATTTTTGGTTTTTGTTTGCCACTGTGTCATTGATATAATTTTTATTCTACTAATTAGTGTAATATTTTAGTATAATAATTGGTATAATAACAAGTGTGTTACACCAATTATACAGAAGAGCTGCGGCAGACTGAGCCTGGGTAGTTTGAGGAGAATTGAATGGAGGGTCTCTTATAGTGCGCTAGGTTGGGAAACCATCCTGAGCTGATGATGCAAAGTCAAAAAGTCAGTTACCTGTAGCAGAACAAGTGGTGCTTGGAAAAGGCTACGTGGCATGAGTGATATTTGCTAAGAGAACACAGTCAACCCACACTAACTGAGCAGAGAGAAAGTCAGGAACATAAATACAGTGACTTCATTCTCTTCCTTGACCTCAGGATCTTCTGCTGGTGGCTCCCTCTGGAGGTCAGGAAACAAGGGAGCCACTGCTGCTGTCCAAACGGGTCAGGGAGGCCTGAGAAGGCTAGCAGGGCAACCAGGAGCAGCAAAGGGGGGTATCCTTCACTGCAGTGTCACCAGGGCCCAGCAGGAAGACAAGGACATGTGTTGGCAATGCGTGAATGTGCCGGACACTGAGTTATGCCAGGAGAAGAGGAATGGGACTTGGCATACTGGAAAAAGGGGGAATTTAGAAATACTTGGCAATAAGAAACATCTTACCCTCTGTGGGAACTATAAGTAGTTTTAGGTGGTTAAAGGGTACGTGAAAAGTGAGTGACAGCAGCTGGTGCTGAAGAAGTAGGGCAGGGTCAGGTCATAGAGTGCACTACAGAATTCACCCAGGACTTCTTACTTTATTCAAGGTTACTGGGAGTTAGTAACATGTGCTTTTTAAAAAATATATTTATTATGGGAAGATTACAACATAACAATAGAAAAAACAGTATAATGGACTCCCAAAGTATCATCACTCTTGTTTACTGATTGTTAATTCACGGGCAGTCTTCCATTTGTCTCACCAACCACCTCTTCTCTTACATTATTTTGGAACAAATCCCAGACATTTTATGTATAAAAATTTCTTGAACGAGCACTAATTATGGTCTCTAATTATTAGGAGTTTTATAAATCCAAGGTAGCACTTGTTTAAAATGTCTCTTTTAATTGTGCTTTTATTCATTTAGTTTCAATCATAAATATTTGTTGAATATTTACTAAAGCCAAGAATGCTGAATCCACAGGTGAGTAAAATGGTTAGGAAATGAACCACAAACAGTCCTGTGCTCAGGCTGCTTACAGCTCAGTGTTATAGAGGAGGACAGAGGAGTAAATGAGCAAATGTAGTCTGAGCTGATAAATTCTGGGAGAATAGGCCTATGTGAGAATAGAAGGATAATTGAAAGTAGAACCATGTGTAAAATGGGACTATCAGCAAAGGTTTCATAGAGCAGGATGAAACCTCCAGCAGTCATATTGCTAAGTGGCCATTGCCATCAGGGGAATTGGCCTCAGAGACCACAGTGTTCTAGGAGAGACACCAGTGGTGGTCCAGTGACAGCACACACAGTGAATAAAGCCATGGATGTGGAGACAGACAAGACAGAGACAGTGCTCTTTAAACTGGGATGAGACAGGGTCAGAGGTGTGCTTTAGGAAGATTACCTGGGTAGGTACCTGGTAATGGGATTGTGGAATCAAATGGAAGGTCTGCTTTTAGCATTCTCCATACTTCTTTCCACACAGGTTGTATTAGTTTGCAATCCGACCAGCAGTATAAAAGTGTTCCCTTCTCTCCACATCCACGCCAGCATCTGCAGCTTTGGAATTTTGTAATGTGGGCTATTCTCACTGGGGTTAGGTGATATCTCAGGCTCAATTCACAATCCCCAAGATGTGGAATCAACCCAAGTGCCCATTGACTCAGACATGGATTAATACACTGTGGTATATGTATACTGTGGAATGCTATTTAGCCATAAGAGTCTTTGCATCTTTTGTATTTACCTGGATGGAGCTGAAGAAGATTCTGCTTAGTAAAGTATTACAAGAATAGAAAAACAAGTATCCAAAGTACTCAATACTAACATGAAACAAATAGTTAAACAAATGTACCATGCATGAGAGGAAAACAAAATTGAATTCAAGCAGGAGGGAAAGGGGAGAGGGAGGAGGCAGTGGGCATGGTAAGCTGCCACCTGACGGGCACAATGGGAGGGTCTACAGCACCCCTGGGTGAAGGGCTCAACTCAAACGATGCAACCTAATCATTCATTACCCTCATATTAACCTGAAATTTTAAAAACTAGATTACCTGGATATCAGGGTAGAGGGCAACGAGAATGTCTGTCTATTCTCAGGCACAGATAGACAGGTCAGCATGGTGGTACCAGAGTCCACACGTGGAAATGAGCAGGTGGGAAAGCTTGAAGTCAGAAAGTGGCAATGAAGGCGGAAGGGCTGGGAGTTCAAGGGAGTTACTGGGCATAGTGATCTCGGTGTACGTGCACCCAGGAGGCCAGCATAGGCAACTTAATGAAGCATGAAAGCATTCAATGAGATGGAAAACACCCAAAGAGCAGAATATTGCAAAAGAAACGAACTCCATTTTATCTGCTTTAAATACGAAATCCCTGTACAACATCTAAGGAAATAGAGACGGACAGTTTGAAACATGTGTTTAGAATTCAGGAGATCTCTTTAGGTGAGAGGGATTTCTTTTTCCCGGGGTGGGGGGTCCTGTCATATCCTTGTATCTCTGGTCTTATCATCAGTAAGAAAAAGAGAAAAAGAATAGTAGATGGGAGCTGACCAGGAAGAATTGGAACCCTAAAATTATGTCAATTTTTTTTTCTCTTTACATGCTAAGAATAATGTAATACGTGAACTCCAGCTAACATCAAATGTGTGATCGATTCTCAGATTCTAGAGTCTAGGTTACTTCCAAGGTAGAAAATCCAGTCTCAGGAAAGCAGAGGTAACTGCAGTTTGAGACATATAGTCTTGAACATTTGACGGTCTCTCTGTATAACATACGCTTCTTTATTTTCATACACATTTTATACAAGGTGAAAACTGAATGAAACCTGAATTTTATGGTTTTTGAATTTCACATTTCTTAAACTGTTATATTGACTATACTGTATTTCTAAGAAGGTAAATTATTTGGAAACTCAAACATCTGTTTAAGCTGATCATGGAAACAGACAAGTATAGTTGTTGGGGTATATGGGTGTGTATTTTTGGGCATTTAAAGTAGCTGCTATACAAATCAATAAGTAGTAGGTCAAGAGTTTTAGAGACAATTTTTTCTTCGAAATTGATCTGTGTGAAGTAATTACAACTATAAAATTTTAAGATCGTGGAAGACACTAAGAAATATATTTGTATACTGGTTATGATTCAAGTAAAATGCAAGGAAAATAAAATTCAGAGTTGCACTTTAAGAAAGATTTTAAATAGAATTACCAGAATGGGGAAAAAAAAAACCAAACTGTTTCTTTCAGGCTTTTTATCTCATAATTGCAAATTTCAGAGCAGAAGTCTTCAATTCATTTAACTGGTCGAAATGCATTCCTCTAATTAAGATGATTCATCACTGGGTGAGGGTAACCTGATTACCTTTTTGGATTTTACACAGACCATAATCAGACATTGTAATTTGTATTTATTTCTGACACAATTTTCTGCCATTATGCTTGCAAGAGTCCTTTCATGTTGAGTCTGTTTCTGAGTAATTTAAAAACTTTTCAAGATAGTTCAAAGCATTATTCAGATGGAGAATTGGGAACCTAATTTGCCATTTGGTATGAAATCCGAAGATTTCAGTCTCACAAACTTTAAAGAGAGCACGTCCAGCTTTCTTTTTATTAATTCAAGTTAAAATGTCTAAGTTCTTTTATAAATTAGGAAAGTGAAAGGTTATTCTGTGAGAAAAAATCGCACAGAGAAACTACCAGGGTTGAAGTTTTACAGTTATTATGCAAGATAATCTTTTGATTTTTATAAAAAAAGTAATAGTAAATGTTTGCTCATTTTGATAATACACATAAGTACAGGAATTTTTTTTTATTAAATGATAGCTGTGTACATTAATGCAATCATGGTACAGTGTGGTGTTTTCATATACAATTTGAAGTATTTTTATCAAACTGATTAACATAGCCTTTATGTCATTTTCTTAGTTATTATGTTAAGACGTTTATATTATAAGTGTAGGAATTAAAGTAAAAATATCAGTCATAATCACCTGTCTCCTAAATAACTATATTTTAATGTGTTTCTAATTGCTTGATTTTTATGTTTTAATACACATGAAATCACAGTAATGAGACAAATCCATACTACAAATGTCTACCTGCCCTTACATTATATTACTGTATCTTAATCTATGTAATAATTATTATTTTGTGAAAATTTCCTTTTTTTGTTTTTTTATTTTTGGCTAGGGCTGGGTTTGAACCTGTCACCTCCGGCATATGGGACTGGCACCTTACTTCTTTGAGCCACAGGTGCCGCCTGAAAAGTTCCTTTTATAAAGCTTTTAGGTTTCTGATGTTTGGTGTTAGAAATAATCCTGTCATTAACATCATTGTTTATAAACCTCTGTCACATTTCAAATTATTTTCTTATGACACGTCCCCAAGAAATCACTGATTCAATGACATAAACATTTTACAACCTCTTCATAAAAAAAATTATAAAACTATTTTCTGGAATTTTTCTTTTTGGGGGGGGCCAGGGCTGGGTTTGAACCTGCCACCTCCGGCATATGGTCCAGCGCCCTACTCCTTTGAGCCACAGGCACTGCCCCTTTCTGGAAATTTTATACTCCATACTTTCCCTCCAGCAATATATGGAGTAGCTGGATGAGAAGTGATGTAAATACCCCTCAGGTGCTGGATATGTGTTAATGGGTAGACACAAATGATGTTACAGTTCATACGTGATACAAGGCAGTGAGAGGAGAGGATAAAATGCCATCCCTAGAAAGCAAAGAAGGAATTGTGCGTATTTTGGACAAATAAAATTCTGGAACAAATCATTATGTCCTTCTAAACAACAAAACATAAAAGTAAGGACAAACTTATTTTTATTGTTGCCTTTTATGTCTTTTAAAAAATTAAGTTTTTTGTATATTTTCATGGGCTGTTTATCCTTTATTGTTGAACCATAAGAGTAACATATTCTGGATACAAGTCTTTTGATGGATTTATTTATTGTAAATATATATTCTCAGTTTATGCTTTTTGAGTTCTTAATGTTTCTTTTGATGAGTGTTAAGCTTTAAACATTCGACTTTATGAAGTAGGTTTAGTTTGCATTAGAATTTTTTGTGTGTTTCTTGAGAAATCTTTGATTACTTTCAGAAAAGTTGGGAAGACATTCTCTTTCGATTTCACTTGGAAGAATTATAGTTTTGGCTTTTATATATAAGTATGTAGTTCAGCTCAAATTAATTTTTGTGTTTGTGTAAGGTAAGCACACACACACACACACACAAAAAAAAAAAAAACCCAAAAAACACATTTATTCAGTTTTTTCCCAGGGGGAAAAAAGAACTTTTCTGCAGAATTATCTCGGTAGCTTTGCTCTTTGATTATGTGTGATTCTATTTCTGGACTCTGTTCCACTGGTTTGTTTATTTTTGTGCCAATACTATACTGTCTCGATTACTATAGCCGTGCAGTAAATCTTCAATTTAGTAATATGGATCACCTAATTTTGCTCTTCTAAGAGTGTTTTGGTTATTCTAGGCCTTTTGAGTCTGCATGTAAATTTTATAATTTGTCAGTCTCTGCAAAAGTTGTCAAAATGCTGTTGGGATTTTTATTGGGAATCACACTGAATCTATAGATACATTTGGTGAGAAATGGAATGTTAAACAATATTTAGTGTTCCAACCTATGAACAGGGCATATTTCTCCATTTATTGAGATGTTATTTTATTTTTCTTAGTAAGATTTTGTAGTTTCAGTACAGTTTTCAGGATTTTGCACACTGTTGGTTAAATTTATTCCTAAGTATTTTATGGTTTATGATTTTATTTGAAATAGTATTTTAAATTTCGCACTTCATTATCACTACTGGTATATAGGAATAACTGACGTGTGTGTACGTGTGCACACACACATATGTATTCACCTTATCGTGTAACTTTGCTAAGTTTACACACAGTTCTAGTAGTATTTATAGATTCCTTAGGTTTTTCTGCACACACAGTCACGGTGTTTGTGGCTGTCACGGCAGTTTTACTATTTTACGACATGCCTCTTGTTTCTTTTTGTTTTATGTTCACTGAGATGTTGAATAAAGAAGGTAAGAATGAAGGGGTTTGCTTTGATTCTGATTGTAGGAGGGAGCATTCCATGTTTGCTTATAAAATATAATGCTTAGTCATATTTTTATTAGCACCCTTTCCATGATTAAGGATTTTTCAACTCATTTTTAGTTCTCTGAGAGCTTTTAATCACAATTAAGTGGTTTATTTTATCAGATGCTTCTTTGTGTTTACCCCCTTCCTTTTTTTATCCTTTATTCTGTTTATATAATGAATTCTATTGATTTTTAAAAATCTTATATTAACCTTGCTTTTCTGGGATAAGCCCCTCTTAGTCTTGAATAGTATCATTTTTCTTTTGTTAGATTCAAATTACTAATACTTTATTAAACATTTTTTAAGACTATCATTATAAGAGATAACAGTCAATAAATTCCTTTTTTGTAGTACTTTGGTTGGGTTTTGATACCGATGTTCTGCTGGCCTCAATCTATGATATTCTATTAGATTTTCTTAAAAAATTCCTGAAGATGATTTTTTTTAAATATATATTTTACAAAATTTCCCAATGTAGCATTTGGCGCTGAGATTTCTTTGAGGCAAGGATAGACACAGAATTATTTATATTTTCCATTTCTTCTTAAGTCAATTTATTAAGTTATAAATTTTTCAAGGAAATTGTTCACTTATTTCATTTAGATTGTTGAGTCTATTGTAGGGTGACCAGATTTTGACATCGGTAGGGCAGGACAGCATGGCTGGGGGTGGGGCAGGGGTGGGGTAGGGGATGGCATGGCAGGGCCTGACAACAATGCAAACTTTGATAAGCAGTTCTCAATAATCTCTTCTCAGCAATTATTTGTTATTACTACAGTTTAACATTATAAAATTAATAAAAATAATATAAAACTCATATTCTGGCGAAATAGCCACCTGGCAGCCGAAAACCGTATATTCTCTACTTGTTCTCCCGCCCGGTCCTGCATTCTTTCCAAAAATCAGGACTTTTTTAAAACACCGCAGGATGTGGGACAAATTGTTGAAAAGCAGAACTGTCCCGCCAAAAGCAGGACGTTTGGTTACCCTAGTCTATTGGTGTATATTTGCTTACAATGCTCTCTTACTGTCCTTTTACTGTTTGTAGAATATCTTCCTCCATTTATGGTATAAGCAATTTATCAAACTTTTTCTCATAATTTTGTCTTTCTCCCTTACTTTATGTTTTTATTTTCATATGTCTTGCTTGTGTTTGCTATATAAACCTCGTAAATCCAACATTAATATTTTTGTTCTGGCAATAAATACTTGTAGCTTTTATTTTTCTGAAAATGTCTTTACTTCATCCTCCTTTCTTGCACTATGTGTTCATGGATATAGAATTCTGGATTAACAGGTTTGTTTGTTTTAAAACAACAAAAATATGTTGTTTTATTTTCTTCTGGCCTTCATGTTTTATGATAAAAAGTCAGCTACCATATGTATCATTATTCCTTTACACATAATATCTCTTTTTTTCTGTTTTTGATTTTTATCTTTAGTTTTTTGGTTGTTTTTTAAAAAAAATTAATTTAATTTTAAAATTGACAGTAATTGTACATATTCATGGGATCCATAGTGATACTTCAATATATATAAAATGTATGCTGATTAGAACAGGGTAATTAGTATGCCTATCATTTCAAACAGTCATCATTTTCTGTATTAGGGACATTCCATGCACTCCTTCTAGCTCTTCAAAACTATGTAAGATATTATTGTTAACTACAGTTATCCTCCAGTGTCACAGAACCGTAAAATTTGTCCCTCCTATCTAGCTATAATTTTGGATCCTTGAACAAATCTCTCCTAATTCCTCCTTTCCCACTGCCTTCCAAGCTTCTAATATCCTCTGTTCTACTTTTTATTTCTGTGAGATCAATTTTTTTTGCTTCCAGATATGAATAGGCACACACAGTCTTTGGATTTCTGTTCCCTGCTTATTTCATTTAATGTAATGGCCTCCAGTTCCATCCATGTTGCCACAAATGAGAGAATGTCATTCCTTTTATGGCTGAATAGTATTTTATCATGTATATATATATACACATTTTCTTTATCCACCCATTGGTAGACACCTAAGTTGGTTCCTATCTTGGCTATTATGAATAGTAAACATGGGGGTGCAGATGTGTCTTCAATATGCTGGTTTCCTCTTTCCTCTTCTTTAGATAAAGCCCCAGGTATGGGATTGCTGGACCATGTGCTAGTTCTATCTGTAGTTTTTTTGAGGAACCTCCATACTGTTCTCCATAGTGGCTGCACTAGTTTACCGTACACATCATATTATCTTTAGCTTTAAGTCTCTTTGTGGTTGTAGTACTTTTCTGTTGCTGCTGTCAATAAGTTACCACAACAGTGGCTTATGACACACACATTTATTGTTTTACATTCGTGGAGATCAAAAGTCTAAAATGGGTTTATAGTATGAGGCTGTGTTCCTTATGCAGATTCTATAGAAGAATCATTACCTTGTCCTTTCTGGCTTCTAGAACCTGCCCACATTCCTTGGCTTGTGGCCCCATGCTCTTCCAGTCTTTGTTCCTGTTGTTACACTATCTATCTTCCCTGACTTTGACTTTCTTGCCTCCTTCCCTTATAGGGACACTCGAGACTACATTGAGCCCCACGTGGATAATCCTGAATAATCACCCTATTGCAACATCTTAGTTCTTATCACACCTGAAAAGGTTCTTTTGCCATATGAGGTTTTCATGATTTGGGGGAGACAGAAAGAGGGAACCTTTTCAGCAGTAGTTGGGGTGGGTACTATTCTGTTTCTCACAGTGGCTTTTTTGTCTGTCTGTCTGTTTGCATTTCCTCTGTTTTAGCTTCACTGGTCTTCTTGGATTGATTTTTTCCCCCCAATAAAATTGGGCTATTTTCAGACACATATTTTCTGCTCCATTCTTCCTTTTCCTTCTGGCATTCACGGACTTGTATTTTAGAATGCTTGTTACTGTCTCACAGGCCGTGGAGTAAAACAAAAACATTTCTGTCTCTGTTTTTCAGATCTGGTAATTTCTGCTGATTTGTTCTGAGAGTTCAATTTTCTCTTACATCTACCCAGTGATGAATTTGATTTTTTTTTCATTATGGTTGACATTTTCTTGCCTTTTTGCATGTCTCATCCAGCTGATTACATGCTGAGTGGATGATACATCGTGTGTGGTCTCCATTATGTTTCACTGTGACCAATGTGTACTCTACTAGTCTTATATTCTATTCAGTTCTTCATTTCTTGCTTCACAAAATACAAAACGTGTCATGTACAAAGGAAAAATACTACTAGCCCAGTGGTAAAGAAGTCAATAGGATATGTTTATTCCTATGTTTATATACGTCTGTTTATATAAATCTCCAGGATACATTGTTGATTCTTTCATTACACTAATCCTGTTAGGATAGTACATATTTTAAAGCAATTATTGTCTATGTAACCAGCTTTAAAGGACAGAGTTGAGTTGTTTTTTTTTTTTTCCAAACTGCATCTTGAAGCCCAGGACAGATCTAACTGATGGCTGTGAAACTGAACAGGCATCTTCTGTTTTTTTCTTGGGGGAGGCCTGTTTCCTTTTCATGAACTCAAGTTGGTTGTGACTAGAGTCTACCTTCATTGAATAAAAATTTAAATAAACACATGTATACAAGTAATTCCAATGAGAGTGTTTAGGTTTCTATAAAACTCTTTGCTTTTTCATAGTAAATATTCAATAATTGCTATTTTTTTTAATGATCCATAGGGGAGGTTTTTCAAATGCAGTCCTTTGCTTTTTATTCTCCTCCCCTTCATTGTCTCCAGTGGCTGATATAGTCAAGGTAGCAAAGAGGAGTCTCAATGGGCTGAGGGAGAATCTGAGAGCCTGAAATTATAGAACTGTAAGAATTCTAAATTGGTAGGACTGACACAGATTGTAGCAGCATGCCACAATCACCTTACATGGAGGGAAACTGTATCTGTGGAATTATTTTTGCCATGAATATTTACTCACATGGAGAACAAACTATGATAATATTTAATAACTCCATGCATGTTTTTAGTGAAGCTTTAGAAAATACTCTTATCCAAACATTCTTGGGAAAATGAAAAAAATCAATAAATCTTAATGATGTAGCTTGTGATAATAAAATTGAGAAAGCTATGAATTAGTTGATATTGGTGCCACTGAAATTTTCTTAAGGAAACTTTCTCTTCTTGGTAACTAGTGTAGTGTATCAGAGAAGAAAAAAGCCCATGCAAGGTAATTGCATTGAGGTTATTTAATATAGAAGACTAATTTTGAGATGTAAGAAGAATTGAGGAGAGTATAGTCAGAGATCAGAGATCCATCAAATCTTTTTTTAAATTTCAGATTAATGTGAAGGTATAAACAACTAGGTTACAATGTTTGCATTTGTTAGGCAGAGTCCCTTGTGTAGTTGCGTCCTGCCCCCAAGAGGCGTGCCGTATACCCTTACATTGTGCCCATTAAGTGGGAGCATCACAATCTCCTTCCGAATTTTCTTATGGTGAATAATATTTTCTCTAGGTATTTTGGTAGGTGGCCTTTATCAGTTAAAAAAGTTTCTTCCTGTTGCTAATTTTCTAAGTATTTATTATTATGAAAGGCATTGAACTTGATTATTTTTTCTTGAAAATTTTGAGATGATAATGGTTAATGAGTGGTTTTTCATTTAAACCACTAATATGGTAAAATTACAATAATGCATTTTCTGACATTGAGCTATTCTTATTTCCTAATTCCTACAATAAAACATAATAAGTTTAGTTTCTATGAAAGAGATTTCAGATTGCAATTATTTTTAAATTGATTTTGGCATGTATGGTCGTAAATATAAGTTAGGCTAAAATTTTCTTTTCTTTTACTGCTCTTAGCTGGTTTTGTTATTTTATTTAGAAGCTGAAAAATTATATTTTCTAAAGCAATTTGATTAAATATCAACTTTTCTTAAAGGTTGGATAGAGCTGACTTGTAACGAGAAAGAAGTTTTTATAATTCTTTCAACTTTTGAAGTAGTTTGGCTCTATTTAATTTCTATGTTACATCTGATTTTGTAGGTGTTATTTTTTCCCCTAAATTTCTCTCTCTTATCTAGATTTTCCAGTTTGGTGTCTTCATAATTTTCTTGTAGGATTTTTAAACTCTCTCTTATCTCTTCAGCTGTCTCCTTTAAAAAAATCAGTAAAGTGAAATAGTTTTATGTTTTCTGTTGTTCTCGTGTTTCGTCTTGTGAGAGGTTTGTTCACCCTGTTGGTATTTACACAGCGTACAGATGTTAGTATTGTTGATGATCTCCAGTATCTATTTTCCATGCCAATGATTTATGCCTTGAGAGTCTTGTTCTAGGAGTCTGGGGCCGAAGCAGTGAGGAAGGATGGATGGAGAGGAGGATTCGCCCTTGCTTCTCTCCTCCAACCAGGAGAGCCCATCCTTTGACAGCAAGCAGAATGAGGACTTGGGTAGTTAGAAGGAGGATGAAGTTTGAGGGAAGATGAGGAAAAGTAATCCAGGAAGGAATATAGTCTGGAAAGACAGAAAAACCTCAAGATACAGCTGTGGAGCAAAGGAAAGTCATGGTCTTGGGCAGTGAATAGCAATGAATTCACTTATTTTGGGTACTGTCTCAGTTTTCTGCTCAAATCAGCAGAAAGGCAGCATTTGGTGTTTTCACAAGACAAACACATACTAGGTTAAATAAATAGCTGAATGGCCGTCATTAATAAATCAAAGTATTATTGGTGTGTGGCCATCAGGGCTTGTGCCTTATAAGGTACCAGTCCTAGACCAAACTGAGAGATGAGAAATATATATTTCTAATAAGAATTTACAAAATTACTTATGCTCTAACTTGTTTCTGACTCTTCTCTAACTTATTCCTTGAATCTGAATGCCAGGAGAGCTGGCATTGACAGCTACTTAGTTCTATGTCCATAGGATTTGCTGTTGCTTACTTTTGAGAAGCGAGCTTAAAGTGGTCCAGAGTATTGTGTATGCCTTCTAACACCAAGGGTTTGGAAGTATCCAAGCAATTTTCAGTCCTGTTTAATTCTTAACAGGCAGATTTTGCATTTTTATCTATCATGAGTCCTTTTTTCAAAATTAAGAGAAAAAGGAATAAGATAATATTGGGTAAAAGAACAAAAATATTGTAGTAAATTCTCACTACATTCTGCTCTGCTTTCTTATTCTCCCACTGATTGAATAAAAATGGATGCAGAGTACACAGCAGAGTGTACGTAACATCGACAGTGTTCAATAATGATGAGCTGTTATTTTTTGGTTTCTATTCCCTTTTCCTTCCCTTTGCCCTTTTTTAATTTTTGCATTTATAGTTTAATTTTTGCAGCTGAATTATTTTATGTGAATTCTGGACAATAAAATCCATTGTTCAGAAGTCATATAATTATTTTGAACAATGGATTTTATTGTTCAGAATTCATATAAAATAATTATAAAGATCAAGTAAATATCCAAATAAGTAAACATTGACTTCATAAATCTCAGTTAACAAGTTTTTCCCATTCATAGAGATGAGACATTTTACAATGAGCTGACAGGATATATTTTTCTTTTTCCAAGAGTAAATTTTTAAAGCTAGAATTAGTATTTAAATACTTTTTAAAAATTTACTGCATTATACATTAGTTGATACTCAATACTCTATGATCCCACCTTTTGAGAAAGTATATACTAAAGTTACTATATACCTAAACCTATAACGTAGCAATTCTACACATTTATGCCCAAGAGAGTGTGTGTGCATCAACAGATATGTACAGGAAAGTTCGTATCCGTAATATCCCCAAACTGGAAACAACTTTTTGTTCACCTGCAGAAAAATGAATAAATACATTTGATATATATCACTCAAACATAAAGATGAGCAAAAGGTGTCAGGTACAAGAGTACATACTGTGTGATTTATTTTATATGAAGTTAATATTCAGGCAAAATGAATCTATGGTAGTAGAACCCATAGCAATTACCAACTAATTGGCAGGAGGGCTATAATAGATTGTGAAGGGGCATGTGGACACCTCTTGAGTGATACAAATTTTCTGAAGCTTGACCTAGATGGAGCTTCAAATATGTGTATAAAATATTCATTAAACTATGTAATAATATTGTGTAATCTCAAAGGATAAATGATACCAAATACTTTTTTTCTGTTTGTCTTTAATATGTCAGGAAAGTTATGCTAATTTGTTCCTGTTAACCAAAGATTTTTAATATTGGCTTGGATGTCCATCTGTGACTACCATAGCAAACTGAGCTCTTACTGTGTTTGATTTTGATCCTTAAAGCTGCTTTGCTTTTCAGAAGGTTGTTAATTGGGTCAGTGATACTATTTTGAATTTTATTGACATCACATAGCTTAGAAAGATCTTGAGAAGGTTTTGTGTGAAAGGGAAAGGCCTGCCCAAGCTTGAAAATTAACCAACCATGGGCTGCATATTTAAGAATTAGATAAATACAAATTAGAAATTAATACATTATGCACTTTATCACCTTTATATTCTTTTTGTTCTACTTATTGTTTATTTAATAAGTAATGCAATGAAAAATTTTTTAATTAAACTTATATGATTAAATTTAGGTTTAAAGTGCATAAAAGTGAAAAGTGGCTATTAATGGGAATTTATATGAATGCTCATCAAAATTGTGAACGGTTATTGAATTAATGATTTATCCAGGACTCTTACTATACTGCAGGCTAACTTTACTATGCTTATCAAAAGTTCTTTGGGTCCATACAAATGGGCTTGAGGCTCCTAAACATTTTTAAGTAACAAGCTCTGACTCCTTGCTACCCTTCGGTTCTTGTTTTCCCAGGCTGCGCTCCAAGTTGGGGGTCATGGAGAAAGGCTACACCAGTGTCGAGAAGTCATGCTTCTGACTTACAAATCCATCCCTATGCAAGTGGATGGGGAGCCCTGTAGGTTGGCGCCAGCTATGATTCGCATCTCCCTGAGGAATCAGGCCAACATGGTACAGAAGAGCAAGAGGAGAACGTCCATGCCTTTACTCAACGAGTGAGTCTGCTCCTTGCCCACCTTGACTGACAGGAAGATGTTGGAGAGGAGAATGCAGATGAGCATGTGCATGGTCTGGGGACCTCGCTGTGCTGGGAGAGGAGAAAAGTCCAGGAAACTCAGCAGCTCCTTGGTCTCTCTCGTGGAAACATATATTTTTTCTCCATGTTTATTGTACGGTTATCACACCCTGCTTTTGGATATTATAACCATATGTGAGATAGATGATTCTCCTTCACTGACCTCTTGAGTGTGTATTTTCTGGACTAGCAGATAATCATGGAGGTGATCATTTAGGGGTGGTGAAGTGTTTCCAGATAAACGTGTTCTTGCTTGTTTGGTTTCAGGGAGGCATGTAGTTAGCCTCTGCTTTAGCAGCTGGTCAGTGGCGGGTGTTGGCAGAGCTGGTCTTGGCTTGCCTCTATCCACATCGCCCCCTCTCTGCCTGTCAGTGACTTGCGCCTTTCCTGATACTCCCATTCTGGGCTCTGCTTCAACTCAGTTTTACCTTCCTGGGCAGCATCCTATTGTCCAGACTTAACCCGGCCCTATCCTCCTCATTTTGACTAACTCATATGATGACTAGATATGTAGATTGTTTATTCATTCTACAGTGTGCCTTATGTCTGTATGGGGTTGGAGAAGGAGAAAGAGAAAGAAGGGGGTGGGGCAATATGTTTGAGTATCCCCTATCTATTATGCTTCCTATCTCTTATACTCCTAAGGCTATTTCAGGACTTGGCCTTGGGTCATTTTTCCCCACAATAAGGGATCCTTAGAAGTGTTCCTCCTGTTTGTGGCCTGTGATGCATGGTGACCTACTTGCACTGAGTGGCTGCCTTCCCTGCAGTGCCTGTGAAGCAAGGGTACGCTTTGCCATATCTACTGAGTCGGTATGACGGTCTGCAAGAAGTGCCTGGAATAGCCAGCAGCCCGGGTGCCTCGCCCCCCGCAACGCTTTCTGCTCTCCTCTTTCTGTGGGGTCCCATGTTGAGGAACGGCATTCAATGGTGGTCTCGAGGGGTTTTAGTTTTTGACATCTGTTTCTAAATCTGAAACTGGGGTGAGAGATGGTCTCCATCCTTTGCTTCTTTCTCTCTCAGATTCTGGACTTCCCCAGAACTTTTCCTAGATCATTTTCTGGAGGTGCTGTTGAATGTATTTCTTGCTTTGTTTACCCTTGCAGCTAGTGAGAGTCCCAGCTCATTCCAGAAGTTTCTTGTCCTCTCTGCCTTTACTTTCTGTTAGGCTGAATATACAGTTGCAGAGTTTATAGGACCACAAAAAGGTGGGATATTAGCAATTATACCTAATCCCCCCTAGGAATGGCAGCATTAAGCCATGAATGCTTGGTTTGGCGGATATCTGTGAACTAAAAGGTGAGCTAATCTCTGTAGCCTGTGTGGCTGGGTCACTTGTAGCTAGTCTGTTAGGAAGAAGGAATAAACCTAGCTCTTTACTGTCTGTGGGCAAAGTGCTCACAGTCCCATGCCTGCTGCTTCCATATTTATTAGCCTTACCAGACATGACACTGGTCACAATTCATTTGGGCTTTCTTCACATATAAACTGTATAAATAGTTCTTGTCTTTTCATACTCATGTCACATGTAATCCATGATGTCATTTCTTGTAGTACTTAGCTGTGCAGGTGTTCAGGAAGCAGCCTCAGCTTAAAAACACTGCTACTGGCTTGGCGCCTGTGGCTCAATCGGCTAAGGCGCCAGCCACGTACACCTAAGGTGGCGGGTTCAAATCCCCAGCCCTGGCTCGCCAAACAACAATGATGGCTGCAACCAAAAAATGGCCAGGTGTTGTGGCGGGCGCCTGTGGTCCCAGCTACTTGGGAGGCGGAGGCAGGAGACTCGCTTGAGCCCAGGAGTTGGAGATTGCTGTAAGTGACGCCACAACACTCTACCCAGGGGGATAGCTTGAGGCTCCGTCTCAAAAAAAAAA